>CM035440.1:45768658-45906158 GCA_020310875.1 Ceratopteris richardii
AGCAGTAGTCGAAGTTTTGTTCAAGATGTATACAACAATTTGCATAACTTCTGCCCAATAACAATGAGGCATATTCCTCTCAGCCATCAAGGCTCTTGCTATTTCTTCAATATGACTATTTTTGCATTCAACAACACCATACTGTTGTGGTATGTACCTACATGAAAACTATCGTAGAATTCCATGAATTTTGAGAAAGCTACTAAACTCATTTGACATGTATTCACCATCTCCATCATATCTTAATGTCTGAATATACTTCCATGGCTACTTTTCCACCATAGCGTTGAAATTCTGAAAGTGAGTAAACACTTCACTTTTCTCTTTAATGAAGTAAACCCATACTTTCCATGAATGGTCATCAAAAACCCTGCATCCTCCCATACATGTGGTCTTTGTAGGACCCAAACATCTATGTGTATTATTTCTAGCACATTCTCACTAATATGCTTGTCATGCGGAAATGATGCCCTTGAATGTTTACCAAATTTACATGTTGTGCATACCTTCTCCATTTTTGCAACCTTGAAATTTGGTATTCCAAAGAAAATCTCCTTTGAATGCATCAATTTTAGCCTCTGCAAATTTGCATGTCCAATTCGCTTGTGCCAAACCTCTATATCAGCAATTACACCTACACCTTTTGCAAACATGGCCGCATTAATTTCAAGAATTTTCACATTTAAGGTGAACATCCTACTCAATTTGTTTCCTTTGATGATAAATCTTCCATCTTGTTTCTACTCTTGTACATATAACCCATCAACATGGAACCTGACTTGTAATCCATGATCAACCATTTGTCCAACACAAACTAGATTCTTTGTTATACTCAAAACACATAGCACATGAGCAAGATGTTTTGCTTTCACATCCTCCATAGATAGTGCTATGTTTTCATGTATGCTTGTGATGTATCATCACCTATTTCAACATATCCAAGAACTACCAATTTTTGCAAACTACTAAACCATTTTGCATGACTGATCATGTGATTTAAAGCACCTAAATCAATATACCAAGCATTACCATTCGATTTTGAAACATCAACAAACATCCTATTCATCATATGATGTTGAGCCATGAACAAATTCTCATAATCATTTGTGCTTGTGGGTGCATAGCTGTTTTGCTACCTTTTGTTATTTTGATTCTTCAACGTGCAATCACGTTCAAAGTATCTATGTTTACCACAATTCTGACATCCTTTACTATCATTACCTGAATCATTTCTTTGGAAATTGTAGCCTCTTTGGCTCCTCCTACCTTGAAACTGTCCTCTATCTCCTACATAATTATGTTGTTGATCATGGTCTTGGTTATTGTTTCCTCTTCCACTTATGAAGCCTCTTCCTCTATCAGAGTAGAGTACCTTCTCAAAACTAAGTTTTCCTTGGGAGTTTGAGTCCTCACCAAGATTAAATCAACATGGACACCAAATCAGTAAAATTTGGAATAATTTACTTGGTCTGAATAGAAGTTCTAAATTGCTTATATGCAGCTCCTAAACCACAAAGGCAAACTTCCACAGTATCATCATCATCTACATTCATGCCAATAAATGCAAGGGAATCACATATGCTTTTGATTTTTAGAGTGTACCCACTTATGGACATGCTCTTTTTCTCCAGTGTATGCAACTCGTTCTTGATTTGTAATTTTTGTGCCTTTGTATTGGTCTCATACAATGTGATTAAACTGTTCCAAGCCTCTTTCAAAGTCTTGGAATCTTGTATGTGCCCAATCATGCTATCATGTATGCTAATAGATAGCCAATACATTACTTTTTGCACTCCTTGATTCCATTTTTCATATGCTCTTAACTAGTCCATAGTTCGATTCCTCTCTGGTAACTATAGTATATTTTCATTCTCTCCTTCGATGTACTTCCAATAGCCTTTTCCCATGAGGAATTTTGTCATTCTGAATCACCAAGCGTGAAAGTTGTTTTTGTGCAACTTGCTGATAAGCTCACTCATTCCATCAATGTTTGCCATGTGTACATCAATTCACAACACTCCAAAAACACTACAAGTAGTACCTCTACTTGAACACTGTCACACTATGACGTGATAGTTCAATCTGAAAGAACCACAGTTTTCGTGTGTCAACAGCACATAAAATCACTTGAAATTTTGTATTTGGAATACTTAAGCATTGACAAATAGGATACAAGTTAAAGTTTTTAAAATTCAACTCATTTTCCATGGGCCCCACCTTGCAGGCTCAAAACAGAGGTCGAGATGGCTCCAAAATAGAAATATGAGAAAAATGAGTGACCCTAAAGAGATAACTTCTGAAAACATTTTGATGCCCTCTACCTTCACACCAATTTTCATAGCAATATGAGTTCATTGTGAATCCCGCTTTCTCCACACTTTCTAGTGTACTTTTCACTATCGGCCTTCTCCACAAGCTCTCTACAGCCACACTGGCTCTAATACCATGTCAAGAGAAAGGAGATAAGAAAGAGAGCTCACTCACACACTCTCACACTCAAGAGGAGCACACACAAATTGAGGCAAGGAAGAATGATCTTCTTCTTCTTCAACTATTACATAAAGATAATATATAGAATGACCTAATACAACAATACAACTAGTGCAATATATAAAGAATAGTACATAAGGAATATCCTAATGTCCATGAATGTGTGAGTTGGCAAGAAATAAATATGCCATCACTCTCAGTAGATAAATCTAATAAAGATCAATGAATTATCCCTGACATATACCGGCATGACCACTATACATAGCGAAATGAAAAAGAGGTACAGGTCATACTAGATCATCACATGTTGAGCTTGATATCTCAACATTATAGACATCAACCAAGGTGTTGGTGGAAAGATTCTTATCCATACTGATGGTATTAAATTCATGTCACAAATTTTTCAGCCACTATAGGTCCATGTTTCATACCACATGCATTATAGGTCCAAATATCAATCACATACTAAACTTTCTTGGAACAAATAATAAAATTGAATAACCCATAATCCTTAAGTGAGATATTCCCAATCTCTATAATAGGATGCCTTGTTTGTAGCAAGCCCTTGAGCACTTTGCTTAAAATCTTTTCCCTTTTGCACCACATCTTTTGCTTTTGCATTTAAGAGTAGGCATGCATAAGGCCATTTTGATGACAGAGGGATTACAACCACCACCTACAATAGAGATGGCTCTCCTCCTAACCTAATGCCTCTATACAAGACGAACTGAAGACCTCTAGATGGTCGAGTACTCTAATCATTGGGCCACACCACATTATTTGGTTTTAAGAGCACATTCACTTATACTTAAATCCAACAAAAAGATTTTGGACCACTTACTTGAAGCAAACTCATGTGAATGATTCATGTTATATGCATATCCAAAAATCATCTTTTAAGATTGAATACGTTTGCATAGAATATCTGTTTGTGATGTTTAATTGAGCTATGCATCCAACTAACCAAACCTAACCTTTTCAAATATGAGTTAGATACTCTATCAGAGTCAATTCCAAAGGTTTGAGAAGTGGGAAGGAAGAATGGGAACTCTGTGTAACTGATTTCATCCTATAAGATTCTTAAACTATTTTAAGTCATAGTCTATGAGACTCAAATGTTTAACTCTTCATAGATCTGTTCTCAAGGTTTTGAGGCATTGTAACTACTTTTAATAAAATGAATTTGAATTTTCGAAAAGATTCCTAGAGTGAAGGAAAACCATCTACTGTGGTATTAAACATTAGTGTGTTGACCCATGAGCTCCTATTCATGGTGTTTCAACTTTACTCAAAACACTTATGCTTCAACTATTAATGAGTTAACCTTACACAATCTCTTGGGAATCCTCACTGTAATGCAATGTTGATCAATAAGTTTAAGCTAAAGATATTCTTTGCATTGAATTTTACTATGAACTAGACCTTTTTATCTTGGACTTAGTATAGCTAACCTTGGTTGAATGGATCTTTCCGAGTTCTATAGTCTTCATAAAATTATGCAACATTTTTCTTACACTTATGTGTCCCTTGACTAGGTTTGATGTGAAATGTTTCCCTATATATGGGTGCTTTTAAATATAGTGCTAGTTAGAGGTGTTTTCCCCATGTAACTATATATACATGATATACTCATATGTGGTACATAGTACCTAGAGATTCACATATAGCTCTCACTTCACTCCTCATATTATTGATCATCTATTATAGAGAGCTCTTCTTGCCATTGCATGTCTTCCTACCTTGATCTCCTTCTTCACTTCGATAACAATGTTGGGTGTGTGTGAGAGTGAGGAAGCAAAAATAGATGATGTATTACATGAGGGATGCATGTCTATCAAGAACGCACAATCTGTGCAAAAATGGCTACAAAATACATTGCAAGATAAACAATTGAGTGATCCTTTACTTGGTAGAACAAGATCAAGCCCTCTCCATGCATCAAATAACTTTTTGGTGTATCTCTTATTGCAATTGCATGTAATGAAGAGCCACTCACTTTTGTAAATGTACGTGATGATTCAAATTGGATGAGTGCAAATCGAAGATTCTTGTGCCTTCATGAGAGTACATGGTGAAGGGAGTGGATATAGACTACAATGCTTTAGTGGGACACATGTTAATTACATATGTTGCACACATGATAGCCTCAAGCCAGAAACTATGTGGTAAAGCCCAACTCTTGACCATACACCTTGCCATCTCCATGAGTGACCTATTCTTCTGTTCAACAAATCCATTCTGTTGAGGTTAATACGGCACGATACATTGATGTTGTATCCCACATTCAGTTAGAAATGCATTAAAGTCAGAAGACATATATTCCCCCCCTCGATCAGAATGGAGGGTGCCCATTTTACATGCTCACAGATTTTCAGCCAAAACCAAAAACTGTTTGAAGCACATAAACACTTCGAACTTGCTTTCAATGGATATACCCGTGCATGGCTGGAAAAATCATCAATGAAAGTCATGAAGTAAAGATAGTTCCAAAAAGAGGTTTTCTGCATAGGACCACAAACATCACTGTGAACAAGTTGCAATTTCTTAGCTCGAATTCAACCATCTTTTGGGAACCATAAATGCTTCATTTTGCCTAAAATACACCCTTCACAAACATGTTTACCGGGTGCCTCGAGTTTGGGAGTGAGGACACCATTTTAGATTTCTACAAGCATAGCAAACTAGCAAAATTTAGATGACCAAAGCGTGCATTCCAAAGCTTTGCTTCTGATATAACATGAGAATCATGTACTCCACATGCTAAATCATTCATAGATCTTTCGTAGTCTATGAGCTTATAGAGCCCAGCACATAAAATGCCAGAAGCAATAATGACATCATCATTTGACAGATCATGAATCGTACATTTAGCATCAACAAATTTCACAACCAAACCAATCTTGACTAAAGCTAAAACTGATAACAGATTCTTCTTGATCCTTGGCACAAATAAAGCATCTGACAATCTAAAAGAACTACCATCACCAGTAGTTAGAATGATCTTACCAACTGCCATGACAGGATAAGAGGAGTTGTTGGCACATGTGACAATGTTCCCTATAGAGGCAGGCTCGAGTGAAGTGAAGAAACTACACTATGAGGTAATATGTTTGGTTGCCCCACTATCAAAGTACCAAACATTTGAGTCTATTGTAGACATACATTGTTCAGGAGAAGATGGGCCAAAACTGCAAACAATAGTAAATGCCCATTCTTCATTCTGCACTAGATTAGCAGACTCTAGTTTTGGTGTAAAGGCCTCTACAACAACCATTCCAACCTCCTTTTTCTTTGCCTCTTTTGCAACCAGTTTTGGATAATTCTTTATGAAATGATCATTTGATTTACAATACTTACAAAAAAAAATTACTTCTCTATTTTCTTGTCATCCCTGTCATGGACATGTTGTGCCTAGACTGATCTTCTTGCATCAGAACACAGACTAACTCCTCAAATGTTAAGGCATTTGGATTGCCTTTCATCATCAAATGAAGAGTAGAAGCAAAACTTTGATATGAATCAAGAAGACCATTCAAAACAGTCTACACAAGTGAACTCTCAGGCAAGACTTCATCACTAGAAATCAACTGTTCCTTCAAATCTTTGATTTTTGTTACAAATTTTTTCATGGAATCACCTTCATTCATGTGCTCACTCTCCAACTGTTTTCAAACGTAAGCAACACGGTCCTCATTCCTTGCCTGGTATAAAGTGGTAAGTATATCCCAAGCATCTTTAGCTATTCTACAAGAGCAAATATGAGGAATAATGGCATGTTTGATAGACAAGGCTATCAGTGCATGTGCCTGAGAATCTCTACCATCCCAACAAATTTTCTCTATAGTAGGTGCAACAGAAACCGAAGCACAAACAGGAATATGCAAAATATCAACATCTTTGACGCCCTCTACATCAACTTTAGTACCTATATTTGCAGGTGTAATAGGATGTTTTTCAACACCCTACGCAATATTCCACAATCCTTTTATGACCAATACATGGTGCATCATAGAAGCCCATAATGGGTAATTCATACCATCCAACTTATCCTCAATAGCCAACATATGGAATACATCACTGCTTTCAACAATGGCCACTTACTAAAATACCTTGATGCAAAAAATTGATTGTATCTCAAAAACTTGAACGGAACTACCCTATCGCGTTTTGCTAAACTCGTAGCAGACTTCGAGACAAAACTTGTATATATCTTTGATAGAAAAAGACAAAATAGCCTACACAAGCATTGTGATAGTGCATTCCGAGGCTGAAACGAGCTCCAATCGCAATTCTGAGACTATGACCAGAGGGGTGTTGACAATGCCCTAGGTGAAGTAACGACTTGCTCTGATACCAATTGTTGGAGTTTGAGTTCTATGGAAGCATGCAAACAGCACAAGAGAGAAGAAGAAGCTTGGAGCAGAATACACAATACTGAATGCATTACCACTAGAACGTACAAAGATACGTAACCCGTTAGGGCAATAGGCATATATGCAAGCCCAGGGAAAAAACCTCCTAAAGATGGAAAAAAGTGCCCCGTTGGTCCTAGTGTGTTCGCACACATAACTACCTAAATATATCAAGAGAAATATTGACTAGAAATGAGTGGAGTTGAAAATACTAATGGATTGCATCCGAATGTATATCCACTAGCCCTCCACCTTTTAATAAAAGTCAGGAGACATTTACGGTCTCGATACTCCTATTGCAACTCTTGAAATATATAGATTTAAATAGTTATCCCATTGATAGACATGGGATTTAAAAGTTCAAATATGTTTTAGAACTAGCGTTTGACAGAGATGTATCAAAACAAGTAGACTCACATGAACTATTTAGAGTATTCTTGAATCTAACTTGGTATGGTTTAAAGATATCCATGACGGATGATTTAAGACCACATTGAAAACAATCTGTATTCAATTGAACTATGTGGATTAAATGATATAGATCCATTTGCATTAAGTGGAGTAAATGTTGTGGATTCATACTTCTCACTTTTTCACTTAAATCCTATTTTTTTTGCTAATTGCCCGACTTTTTTTTAGCCGATGTTCCAATCCCTCATACCATTGGAGCATTGGGGCATTTCTTTAAAGAATCCCTTTGTGCCTGGAATTTATCGGGGGCAAATTTGCTTTCACATGAGTTGCAAAATCCCTAAGCTGTCCCCTTTCTCTCACTCACTCGAAAACTTGCAATCAAAAAGACTTGCAATCGGACTCACAAGCTCACAGCTCACAAACAACCTCACACACACACTTGAGAACTCGAACTCCCAATCAAATAGATTTGCAACCAGACCCTCAAGCTCACTTCTCACAAACAAACACACACACACACACTCGAAAACCATCTCACACACTCACACACTAGCATCCTCTCCCTCTCTCGTCTGCAGCGACATGCATAAACAGACACACATACATGTGACAATCACTAATGACCGAACAAACACTTCCACTAGACCGTGATTTCTTCTCAAATTTTCACATGGATAATATCATAATAAAACTCTCTCTCTCTCTCTCTCTCTCTCTCTCTCTCTCTCTCTCTCTCTCTCTCTCTCTCCAACAACAACAAACAAGAACAGTTGTAGATTCCAAAATCTCTTTTGCAATGTCAATGCTAAAGTCTTAGACACTTATGCATTCATACTCATAATCCTTTTCTAATATGAATACAATTTGGTTCTGTATAGCTGAAGTTGCAGCTTATTTAGATTACATCAATCAGCTGCAACAAGCATAGAGTGAGCTAGTTCAGTTGCATGGGTCTCCAACCTATTCATTTCAGACAAATCTCTTTTTTATGGCTGCAAACTATTCTCCAAATGAGTTTTTTAAATATCCGACTCTTCGAAAGATTTATTTATCTCTGACAGCGGGAGAATATTTCTCCCATGATTTTGATTCTTATCTCCAAGAGAGAGAAATCAAAAGAGAGATTACAATCAGGTATACTCCAGAGCAAAATGGAGTAGCAGAGAGAAGGAGTAGCAAAATGATTTCCCACTTGGGTCCCAGATCAGACAAAATACAACCTAGCAACTAGGATAGTCATGAAGCCCCATTATTGCAAGTGCATCCTTTAATATTTTCTTAGGCCCGATTAAGAATGGGGCGCGGTAGACAATGGACAACATCTTATGCAAATAACTTATTTACATGTGTCAATGGTTGTTCACAGAGGGTGGAGGCATTCAATCGTTTTGACTCCATGTCACGATACAAAAAGGAAAACTATGTTCCGGCCTCCCCCCCTCGTGCCTTCACTGTATCAGCCTCGAGATCATTCAAAAAATTATTATTTTAATTGCATGCCATGTCTCGACTAAAGCGTGTTGCAAGAGTAGCTAGGCTAGGTAGCTTGTGATCACTTTTCAGCTTGAGCAATACAAAAAAAGAAAAGTCATGTAATAACGTGCTCCATTTACTCGAAAGTTAATTAAGATATTGGATATTATCCAACAGGCGTGGTTTAGCGGATGTGTCTTGTACTCTTTAGATAGATGACCAAGGTTCAAGTCTCGCTTAGAGTTGGATGCTTCAAAGTTCTCCAAGATGGGTGCCTCTACCTTACAAGGTCGGGTGTGTGTGTTTTTCCAATTCATTGTACTCTCACAACAAAACAAAACAAAAGAAAAAAAGACATTGCAACCCGATTCTCAGGTGGTCTCCAATGTTCATCATTTGTGAACAATGGATGACGACAGAACAAAAATATTGTTGTTCTTTGATTGGTTGAAATATATAAAACTAATTTACGAAAGAAAAGAAAAATAAATATAAAAATAATGAAAAATAAATCAATATCAACGTGGGACGGAGTGTGCCGTGATGAAGAGGTCGGAAGGCATGCGTACTGTCAGAGAGCTGTCGCCCTATGTGAATGGTTCACTCCAAATGAAAGCTGATGATTCGTTGATGAACGTTTGCAAGATGGATAATATCAAAGTCTCTCTCTCTCTGACCTTTCCCCTTTCTCTCACTCACTCGAAAATTCGCAATCAAAAAGACTTGCAACCGGACTTTCAAGCTCACAGCTTGCTAACAACCTCACACACACACACACACTTGAAAACTCGAACCCCTCTCTCTCGCTCATTCAAAAACTCGCAATCAAATAGACTTGCAACCAGACTCTCAAGCTCAGTTCTCACAAACAAACACACACACACACTCGAAAACCATCTCACACACTCACACACTAGCATTCAGCCTCTCCCTCTCTCTTCTGCAGCTACGTGCATAAACAGACACACATACACGTGACAATCACTAATGAATGAACAAACACTTCCACTAGATTGTGATTTTTTCTACAAAACGTCTGTGAACCAAGTTCTACTTTGACTCAGGTTCGGTTCACACAGAACCGATGGAACAAACCTTCAAAAAGTTATGATTCCGGGTGGAATATTATTTCATAGGATAGTTCCACCATATGCTTATTCGCACAGGCAGGCGGAACATGATATAGATGATTGATGTGCTGTCGCCTTATGTGAACAATGGATGACGACATAACAAAAATATTGTTGTTCTTTGATTGATTGAAATACATAAGATTAATTTACGAAAGAAAAAATATATATATATATAAAAATAATAAAAAATAAATCAATATCAACGTGGGACAGTGTGCTGTGATGAAGAGGCCGGAACGAAAACGATGAAATTGTATCGTGAGTTGGCATGCATACTGTCAGAGAGTTGTCGCCCTATGTGAATGCTTCACTCCAAATGAAAATTGATGATTGGTATGAATTTGTACCGTGAGTTGGCATGCATACTGTCAGAAAGTACACTTTTGAGATTATATTAATTCTTCTTCTTCGCATAGATGTGCCACCGGTTGTTTGATTGCATGCCACATTGACTAAAGCTTGTTGCAAGAGTAGCTTGTGATCACTTTTCAGTTTGACCATACAAAAAAGATGTCATGTAATAAAGTGCCCCATTTACTCGGAAGTTAATAAGATATTGGATATTGCAACCCAATGCGTTTCAATTCAATACTACACGCACTTTACAACATTATGAGATTGTGGAAAGATACTACTGACGCCACATCCTCAAAGATACTACTGACGGAGGCAGAGGCAGACGAAGCGCGGAAAGGCAGGCAGGAAAGGCAACGGAGCGGCAGTCCAAAGACATACTGAGAGCATCTGCTGAGGTGGACGGTCAGCTTGCCTGCGCACGCAGTGCTTCCGCAGTGTTGTAACTGAAGCGTCGTCGTTCACTCTGCTTAATCGTCGTGCTCACGTCGACGCTCACCTGATCATCGTATGCTCTTTTTGACGAACATTCAACGGTGGATGGCTTGCTCACTGTCCATCGTCAACATCCGCGATTGACAGTTCTGAGCGGCGCTTCTGTCCATCGTGACGACTGACAGGGTCCATCGCGACTGAACGGCGTTTTTCTCCATCGTGACGACTGACTGAAAATGACGATTGACTGTGTGGCGGGGCATTGCTGTCCATCGGTGATTGATTGAGGCGCGTGAAAGTCCCCATTGGGTGTCCATCGCATACTGGGTCCTTCGCTTCAGCCCATCGTGGCACGCAACTGTCCATCACGACTGAGGCTAGGCTCACGACCGACTGAAGTGGGGGCGGGGCACTGCTGTCCATAGGCGAGGGACTTTTCCTAATGGATTAATTAAAATAAGCTTTATGTCATGAAAATGGAGGGAGCGGGCACGTGAAATTCTTTTTTCAATGGAGTCATTCATAATGTATTAACTTTAAAAGGTTTTAACATAAATTCTAAAGTTCTGGTGGGAGTTGGGGAAGTGTTGGGAGTCTTTATTTGGCCTCGCCTCAATGTCGACCATTGTTCCCTCGCTGGTTTTGAGCAACGTGGATCCCCCCCCAATCCCAGTGCCCCCTTGTGATGGATTCCGCCCCATCGGACGTTGCACCTCCAGTGGTCTCTTTGTGCAATGAGTTAGTGGCGGCTAAGCAAGAAGAACTAATGAAAACGTGTCTGATCGATCAAGTTTTTGGCCCTAGGCCCCCTCTAGAAAATGTGAGATCTTGGCTGCGCAAGGAGTGGTTCCCGCACGGTCTAATTGTGTGCAAATGCCAATTCTTACCGGCGAACCACTTGCTTCTAGTGTTTGAGAATGAAGAGATGGCCTTTCAAGCCTTGCAAGCCGGCAAGCTCAGTGAAAGCTCCTCCCTTGGTCCTACTCTTCCGTTTTACATGCCAAGTCTACCGCAACAAAAGTCAAAGCTTAAACGGAAACAACCGTCGGGCTTGCCTTGGAAGAGCCCCCTCAAGAGTAGGATCCTAAGTCAAGAAACTAGGAGGAAAAAAGAAGATCACAAGAAGAAAAAAGATCGGGTCCCTCCCCTCAAAGAGGGCCACCATCAATAATGTTAATCTCATCGCTAAATGTAGGGGTTTGTCTGACCCCTCAAGAGCGGCGATTCTTGGTCAGTGATTCAAAGACAAGGGCCTCAACCCTAACTTTATCTGCTTACAATAGATTAAAATCGACGCAGAGGATCTCCAAAAACGGCTTAAATGCATTTCTCCGAACCACTTGTGGCTCTCCACTTCACACCCTAGGGGGACGGGGGGCGTTGCCATTGGTATTAGTCAATCCTGGTCGGGCAAGTTGACCTCAACTCATGAAGATCGGAATCATCGTTGGATTGCTGCCTCTATTGGGCTCCCTAATCAGTTCACTGTGGTTTCAATTTATGCCCCTAATGGAGAGGCGGATAGAATCGATACGTGGGCTTCCCTCGACTCCCTCTCACACAATGTTTTGATTTGTGGGGACTTCAACATGGTTTAGTTCCCTGAGGATCGATGGAATAACAAGGGGAAAATTATTGACGGAGGGGAGAAAGAGATATGGGATAAAATCAAGCTCCATCTCGATCTGGTCGAGGTGAAAGACATGAAGGGATTCTCCTGGTCTAATCTCCAATTGGGGGACTCCTTGAGGAAAGCAAGACTTGATAGATGTTACATCGATCAAAAGAACATCCTCCAATGGGGTATTCCTTCGATTTCCCAACACATGGACCTGACTATCTCGGACCACTACCTGATCACTCTTTCTTTCAAACCGATTCCCATGCTCCGAAAAACTCCTTGGTTTCATGCATGTCAAACGTCGTTTTCCCTCCCCTCTATCCACCAAGAAATTGCCGCAGTGTGGGCGGAGGCCTTTGCCTACTGTAAGGAACCGGCTAAGTGCTGGAGAAGCGCAGTGGAAAGGACTCGACAAATTCTGATCAGGACTCACAAGGCTATAAGAGATATCCGGAAGAAAAGAAGAGAAACGGTGTACCGAAGGCTCTCACGGCTTGAAGAAGAAGTGAACAAAGGTAACTTGCAATGCCAAGAAGGGCTTTTGAAAATCAGAGGAAGACTAAGACTTGAGGAAGAGGTCCAAAGGAAAAACCTGCAAATATTCTTCAAAGATTGGTGGGCAGGGAAGGCTGACAAACCATCAAAAGAGATGTGTAACATCCTCAAAAGGAAACAAGCTAGGGAAGCCATCCCCTTCTTTGTCGACAACAATGGGATGGAATCTAGCACAGAAGTTGAGAATAGATCTATCATCGTCGAGCACTTTACCCATCTTCTCGGGGTCTCGACTCCTCTTTCCCCACACAGGCGTGACTCCATGGCAACCATCTCAAGGGTTGCTCAACCTAGAATCCCACAAAACATGAACTCTCTGCTTGATGCTAACATTTCCGAGAACGAAATTATTGAGGTTATTGATGCTCTTCCCAACGGAAAAAGTCCGGGTCCTGATGGCCTCAGTAATGAGTTTTTCAAGTCCTTCAAGCATGTGATAGCCACCCCGCTACGTTTGGTATGGCAAGAGGCTCTCTCCTTCGGCGCCCTCCCTGAGTGTCTCAATAATGGTGTCATCAAGTTAATTCATAAAAGGGGAGATAAGAACAAAATTGAAAACTGGCGGCCGATTAGCATGCTCCAAACTAGTTACAAGATAATTGCCAAAGCTATCGCCAACAGAATCTCGTGTCATTTAAAGTCATGGTTGTCTAAGGACCAGAAAGGTTTTATCAAAGGTAGATCGATACTCGAAGCAATTGTCGATATTTGGGAAGGCCTTGAGTTTGCTGAGGAGTCTGCACAAAATCTGGTATTCATTAAGATCGACTTCGACAAAGCGTATGATAGATTGGAATGGGACTTTATTCTTCAATCACTGAAAGACATTGGATGCAACCAAAAGTTCACGAAGATGGTCTCCACTGTTCTCGGAAATGCTTCAACGAGAATCAATATCAACGGTAAGCTCTCTGAGCCCATTCGTTTAAAAAGATCTATCAGGAAGGGCTGCCCACTGGCTCCACTACTCTTTGCTATCGCCTCGGATGGCCTTAGTCGCCTATTAAAGCATCACATGGATGATGGCAATCTCAAGGGCCTCTCCCTACCTCTAGATCACGGCCAATTGATTGCTAGACTCTTTGCCGATGACATGAATGCTTTTGTACATAACGATATGAACAGCATTGAAGTGTTCTGGAGTTGCCTCGACACCTTTTGTGTGGCGTCAGGTTCAAAAATCAACCATGCTAAAACTGCTTTCAGAGCAATCCGCGGACCCCCACCCCAATTGTTGTTAGATCAGGGGTGTCAAGTTATCCCTAGAGGTCAAGTCTTTCGTCTCCTCGGCATTCCGATGGGCTTCGACATCACAATGGACCAACGATGGAACTGGGTGTTGGCCAAGCTGGATAGAAAACTAAATCATTGGAAAGGTATGCAAGTCAACTTGGCAGGGCGTGCTATGGTTGTTGACTCATTTATGCTTTCAACGACTATCTACTTTATCTCATGTTGGAGACCAAAGGAGAAAGAGTTGGCCAAAGTGGAAAGAATCTGCAGAAACTTCCTTTGGACTGGGGACCCCAACAGGAGGGGGATTCCCAAAATCAATTGGGAAACTTGCATTAGCTTGAAAGACGCAGGGGGCTTGGGTATTTTGGATATCGTTGGGTTGGCTGACAAGCTGGCGGTTGAGTGGCTTATCAAGGCTTGGAGCAATAGTGAGTCCTCTTGGGCTAAACTAATATTCAGAAACTTGAAAGACCTTACCTTAGTTGGCCATCCTCGTTGGAAGGACATAGGGATTCTTACACTTTTGTTCTCCCCCCACCCGGTGTCTCCCAAAGGCTCTAGTCTCGTGTGTTCTTTATGGAAGAGTTGGAACAAGGCCAAACAATTCATCATAATCAGTGACGAGTGGAAGTGGGCAGCTGGGATAAGAAAAAATGACCGTATCTGGTTCCCAATCAGCGGGATTAGAGGAGTGGAGCCTTGGAACCTCCAAACTGCAAAGCGATTATGGAACAAGGGGTTCAAACAATGGAAACAGCTCTGGAAACAAGAGACCAACCAATGGATTAGGTTCGACGACTTAGACCCGAGACATAGAGTTACCCTGGAGGAATGGACTCTTCTTCAAGGTAGGTGTTTAGCGTGGGACAGCTCAACTACCCGCCTTCTCTGTGGACAGGATCTTCCTTGCCTGGAGGACCTCAAATGGAGCAATGGTAAGAAAATATCCAGAATCCCCAACTTCAAAGAGAACTTAGATGTTCATCACACCCTTAACAAGAGGTGGTGCCTTTCTTGGACCAAACTTCGATGGGAACTAAAGTTCATGTCTATTTGGCACCCCCTAATTGAGTCCAAAAAATCAGTTCTCATGTGGCAGATCTTGCATAAGGGAATCTGGTCCAATGCAAAGGCTAACAAAATCTGTGGTGTACCGCCATGGTGCAAGCGTTGCCATCGATGCACCGAAGATTTAGTTCACCTGTTCTTCGATTGCCCCAAGTCTCGTGCTATCTGGCATCATGTGACGCGGGTATTGAGACTCACGAACCAAATTAATTGGCAACAGGTGCTGTTGGGTGAGGCGGTCGGCTGCTCATCGAGGCTGTGGAATGCCATCAGGGCTGAGACTCTTTGGAAGATTTGGAGGGAGCGATGTGCTGTCAATTTTGGCCAAACTCCTAAGGAATGGTCGATCGAGAAATCCTTGTTTCTTCTAGGTAAAAGAATCTCCCGAGATAAGAGATCTCCACCATTTAGATATCATTGTATTTATTTCCTCGAAAACAACAAGTTGAAACCCAAATGGGTCCCACATGAGGGTGATGATAGATTTATCGACCTCATTTGTAATGCCCTCTAGCTTTCCATACTCCTCCCCTGCATTGTGGGATTTTTGGGGGTCCCATGGGCACTAGTCCCTTTCACTTGTAACTTTTCTTCTTTATTTTAATTAAAGTCCGGGAGAATAGGCTAAGGCCGAACTTCCTTTTATTAAAAAAGAAAAAAAAAAAAAAGTCTCAGGTGGTCTCAAATGTTCATCATTTGAGTCAAGTTGCACACATCCATCCGTAGGTCTGATGCTCCCTCTTTGTGTTAATTGAGACAGTTTGTATCAGTCTACACCCTCAAAACAACACTGAAATTGATGTCATTACATCAGGCTTTGCTTGAAGCCCAACCATTTTTTGCTTCCATTAGAAGTCAGACCATAAGTAGCATACAACTGAACTTGCTCTCTCTATGCTTGTTGCAGCTGATTTCTCTAAACGTTGAGAATCGAGACCACTTGGCTCCAGTCTCCTCCAGTTATAAATGTTGATTAAGAAATATATTTACAAGCTTTGCCTTGCCATTTTTTGTGGTCGATGTAAAATTGCTGAAAGATCATACGGCTATCTCATATGACTTTGAAGATGAAGCCTTTCTTCAATTCACTTCTCCTCTCAAATCTCTCTTGCAAGATGATGTATAGCACCCATAGACAGTGTTAATTATGCTTCTATCTTTCATATTGTAAATCAACGGGTCTACTGGAACCACATATTTAGATAGAGAGGTGTAGCCAAGGAAAAGCAAGTGATTCCCACACTTCACGGCTGTGTTCTTTGTCTGTACTTGCACATGTGGACCTCCCCTTTGCATCTTTTTGCTATCAACCCCACATTCCTCTTTGTTTGTTAGACTCATGTCCTGGGTCCACTCTTCTTTTGGCCCTCACCTGTTACACCTTCAAAGACTCTTGCTGCTAAGGTGATAAAGAGGTGATAAAGATTGAACCCTCACATCTGTAGAGAGGTCGTCTTTCTTTGAAGATGCTCAATGTAATGACCAAGACTGCAATCAATAAGTCATTGAATAGAGCCATATGTAACAATCATTCTATGCAGACTAACCTTGAAGAGAATCTATTGCTCCTCTCCCTCTATCTCTCCCTCCCTCCCTCCCTCCTCCCTTCCCCTCCCACCCCCCCTTCCCTCCGCCTACCCTTCCCCCCCCCCCCTCCCTCCCCCCCCCACCCCCCCCACTCCCTCCCCCCCCCCCCTCCCTCCCTCCCTCCCTCCCTCCCCCCCCCTCCCCCTCTCCCTCCGTCCCTCCCTCTGTCTCTCTCCCTCCCTCCCCCTCCCTCTGTCTCTCTCCCCCTCTATCTCTCTCTCCCTCCCTCCCCCTCCCTCCCTTTCCCTCCCTCCCTTCCCCTCTCTCTCTTCCACGCGCCCCCTCCCCTCCCTCCCTCCCCCCCCCTCCCTCCCTCCCCCTCCCCCCCCTTCCTTCCCTCCCTCCCTCCCTCCCCCCCTCCCCCCCCCTCCCCTCCCCTCCCCTCCCCTCCCCTTCCCCCTTCCATCTCTCTCTCTCTCTCTCTCTCTCTCTCTCTCTCTCTCTCTCTCTCTCTCTCTCTCTCTCTCTCTCTCTCTCTCTCTCTCTCTCTCTCTCTCTCTCTCTCTCTCTCTCTCTCTCTCTCTCTCTCTCTCTCTCTCTCTCTCTCTCTCTCTCTCTCTCTCTCTCTCTCTCCCCCCCGCCCCCCCACTACCTCTCCTTCACCCGGAACACTATCCTATGGTTGTTTCCATGATCAGCCTACATAGTTTTGTGTAGCGAGTAATTTTTCATTTTATTTTATTTCTACACGGGGGTTACTACAGTTGTACATGGTTTTGTCTCATAGGCCAAATTTGGCCTTCAGAAGACGTTAATATCACTTTCTTTCTTTGTGTGTGTGTGTGTGTGTGTGTGTGTGTGTGTGTGTGTGTGTGTGTGTGTGTGTGTGTTGTTGTTGGGGGGGTGTTTTTGGCGGTGCGGGAGGGGGGGGGGGGGGGTGTCACAGCCTGTTTTTCTATCCAGCCCTTTTCAGTGCTTGGGGGGTATGCCCTGTGGGGCCAAATTGTGCGCAACTATGAGGGGTACTAGTACTCCTCATACCAAGCTCTCATTGCCTTCTTCAACACAAGTTGCTAATCGAATATAAACGTGTTCTGGCAATCTTCTTGGTGTCCCTTGTGTTGGCTTATGCATTTTGTGGGTTTGAAAGTCTCAAGTGGTATCAGAGCAACGACCCTAGGGGAAGCCTTTGGACGGGCGGACTGTCACACCAGTGCTTGCAGCGCCATCTAACGTCCCGGGCCCATCCGTGGGAAGTTCTTTGACGTCGCAAGAGGTCTTTTGCCCTCCCTCCCTCCCTCAAGCAAGGCAACCCCTTGCCTCCCCCCCCCCCCCCTCAAGCAAGGCACCCCCTTGCCCCCCCCCCCCCCTCAAGCAAGGCACCCCCTTGCCCCCCCCCCCTCCCCCCCTCAAGCAAGGCACCCCCTTGCCCTTCCGCCGTCGCCTTCGCGCTATCTGCCGTCCGCCCCACCCTTACCTACCAAGCAACTCCGAACCCCGTTTAACCGGTGAACCTCTCCCCTCGCTGCTAGGTGCCCGCGTGCCCTAGACTCCCTCCTCCTAGTCTCTCTCTCCCTCCCGAGTTGCCGCCGGTTGGCTCCACGCCACCATGGCCAGCGAACATGATGTTGGCACGGCCGGTCTAACTTCGGGGACGGAACGCGCCAAGAACGTGAATGAACGGCGCCGACGTCACAAGGCCCAACGGGCTGCCTTAGAAGAGGAACTCAACCGCCATCTCTTGGTGAACGCCGAGCTACATGAACGGCTCCAAGAGGCCGAATCAACACCGAGATCCACACCCAACCCGAATCCGACCAAGCTCCACCACATCCTGATCCTGTCCACGATCGCATAGCTAGACTCGAAGACACCCTCTCTAGATTAACTACCCTAGTAGAATCCCATCTCTTAGCCAAGGACCAATCTCAACCCCAACCACATCCGCAGTCAAGCACCCAACCGGCACCCCAACCCACCCCGACACATACATCCCAACAGCCACCAACTCCTTTAAACCCAACCCCGATCACTCAAATGCAACCGGTGGACATCGAAAACCCCGACTCCTTCGGCTTCTTCAAACCGAACCCCCCAGACAAGTACCGAGGCGGCCGAAGCTCCATTGCCGTCAACCGATGGATCGAAGGTATGGAAAGCTACCTCCAGATGCTCCGGGTTGGCCGCAACCATTGGACGCGCATCGCCGGCCAATTCTTACAAGACGAAGCCTCATCATGGTACATGGTGGAACATAAGAAGCAAGCCTGGCCCTCATGGGATCATTTCACGGCGGCCATCGTCGAATACTTTGTACCTCGCAACGAAGCGTTCCAAGCACGTGACGAATGGTGCAACCTCCGTCAAGACAAGTTCATCGGGCCTTATGTATCACAATATCGCAGGCTCATGCTTCGCATCAACGACATGGCTGAAATTGATCGCCTACACGGCTTCCTTTATGGGTGCTCCCCGTACTACCGCAAAGAAGTGGAGAAGCAAGACCCCCAAACCTGGGAGGACGCAGTCCGCATCGCCGAACGGCTCAATGACGCTTACTCCAACCGGCTGGCTCGTTCAACCGACGGAAGCCAAGCTACCCGCAAAGACTCAACCTCCAACAAAGAGCAAACCTCCACATACTGAAGATCATCCGAACAACAACGTGGTCAAGGTTTCAAAGCCCTCTCGGCCCCACCAGACAACCGTTCAGGATCCCCTAACTGAAGCAACCAAACCAGACGTGACCCCCGGCCGGTGTGCAAACATTGCCAAGGCAGTCACCCCACTGAGAAATGCTGGCGGAAGCGAACCGACACTAGAGTGCAAGCAACGAAGACCGAAGAGGCATCCACCTCCGGCCCGAAAATCACCGAGATTCACAGCGATGAATCAGACGACTCCTCCCCCCGCGGACCGTCCACATCAAAGGGCAAGGCTCAGTGCCATTCAGTTGCATTAACCATCATACACCAAGTGTTCATTATGGGAGAAGTCATAGGCGAACGCATGCCGGTGATGCTGGACACGGGTGCAACGCACAACTTCATGACTCCGCAGTGTGCTCAATGCCTTGGACTAAAGCTCAGTAAACGGCACCGCATGTCCGTGGTCTTTGCTCAGGGCGAGGCCAGTCATGTGCGTTACGCCGACGGTGTCCCGGTCATGTTAGGCCAATGGTTTGGTCACCTGAACTTCCTGATTATACCGATGGAAACATTCGAAGTCATTCTAGGCCTCAAGTTTATGGATAAACACATGATCTCCTTTTTCGGCAAAGGGGTAGACAAAGTACTTCTCGATCAGAGTGGACAGGCCATCGTCGTCGACTGCAATCGAGTCCAGGCTCCTCGTACGGACGAGCCTTCTGACAATGAACCAAGGGAATCGAAGCAGAAACATACAAGCAAAGAGAAAGCACAAGCTCGAACGTCAACCTCCACACACACGCCATCACCATTATCACACAAGCAATTTCGACGAGCACTCTATCAAGGCGGGATCGCACACTTATGCGTTCTCAGACCGGTCGCAGAGGAGACGGGACCACGGCCGATTGACGTCTCAAAGATTGGGCACCCAAGTTTCCAGATGCTAATGGAAGAATTTTCTGATGTTCTCACGGATACTCTTCCACCCGGTCTTCCCCCCTTACGTAATGTCCAACATCGGATCGACACGCTCCCGGACCACCCACCACCGTCGCGAGCGCCATACAGGATGAATGAGGCCTACCTTCAGGAGCTGAAGAGGCAATTACATGAACTTGAAGTGCAAGGATACATCCGACCAAGTAGCTCCCCATATGGAGCCCCGGTCCTATTTGTGAAGAAGAAAGACGGCTCCCTACGCCTATGCATCGACTACCGAGCACTCAACAAAGGCACAATCAAGAGCAAATACCCCGTGCCCGTGATGGAGGAACTTCTAGATCGCCTGGGCAAGGCACGATACTTCACGCGCATAGACCTCCGATCCGGGTACCATCAAATCAGGGTGGCACAGGAACACATCGAGAAGACGGCCTTCCGCACACGCTACGGCAGCTATGAGTGGCTCGTCATGCCATTCGGGCTTACAGGTGCACCGGCTACGTTCTGTCGAGAGATGAATGATGGCTTCCGGGACATGCTCGACCTCTTCCTCATCATCTACATTGATGACCTACTGATCTATAGCCGAACATTAGAGGATCATTATGAGCACGTTCGGGCGGTCTTGTTACGACTACGGCAACGTCGGCTCTTCGCCAAACCAAGCAAGTGCGAGTTCTGCATGAAGAAGGTGGAATTCTTGGGGTTCATCGTTTCGGAACTAGGCCTCCATGCCGACCCCCAGAAAATAGAAGCAGTACTCAAGTGGGCACCCTCGAAGACCATCAAAGAGGTGCGAGAATACATCGGCTTTTGCCAATTTCTACGCCGTTTCATCCAAGGTTTTAGCAAGATCGCGGCCCCACTCTTGGAGTTGGTCAAAGAAAAGAAACCATTCAAGTGGGGAGCAGATGAAGAAGACGCCTTCGAAGCATTGAAAGTCTCTATGTGCAATGCCCCAGTTCTCAAACTTCCAGAGTTCGACAAACCTTTTGAAGTTCACACAGATGCATCAGGCTTAGCCATCGGCGGCGTCCTCTTACAAGACGGACAACCCATTGCATACGAGTCGCATAAACTCACCGGCCCCGAGCTCAGATGGAGCACACGTGAGCAAGAAATGTTAGCCGTTATCCACTGCCTACGCAAGTGGCGGCACTACATTCTGGACAAACACACAAAGGTCTTCACAGACAACATCTCCTTGAAGTACTTTACATCTCAACCCAAGTTAAGCCCAAAGCAAGCACGATGGCAGGATTTTCTTGCCGAATTTGATATCGAAATCATTCACAAGCCGGGCAGACAGAACGTGCTGCCAGATGCACTTAGTCGAAGACCCGAGCTCCAGGCGATATCCACCGTATCTTCAGATCTCAGAGGCAGAATTCAACGAGCACAAGCACAAGATGCCCAAGTTCAAGAAATACTTCAGGAAATGCAAACGGCTCAAGCCCCGCAGCGCTATACACTACAAGAAGGCATTCTCCACCGCAAAGGGAAAATTTATGTCCCGAACGACTTAGAGCTACGCAAAGAGCTACTGTGGGAGGCACATGATTGCAAAGTGGCCGGCCATGGAGGTCAAAATCGCAGCTATGAGACGCTCCACAAACACTTTTATTGGCCCCGCATGAAGGCACAAGTCCAGGAATATGTAGAAACATGCCCAACATGTCAGTTAGTTCGGCAAGATCGGGTAAAGCCCGCCGGCCTTCTGCAACCACTCCCGATTCCCAACCGACCGTGGGACATGATTAGCATGGACTTCATCACTTAACTCCCACCGTCTTTGGGGTTCAACACCATCTTCGTTGTGGTGGACTACTTCACCAAACAAGCACACTTTATCCCGGCCAAACCCCCGCTCAACGCCAAGGCCGTGGCTCAGCTTTTCTTCACTCACATCGTGAAGTATCACGGGTTGCCTCTCGCCATAGTGTCAGACCGGGATGGCCGTTTCCTAAGTCGACTATGGACCGAGATTTTTCGCATCTTGGGGACGCAACTTAGGTTCTCCTCATCATATCACCCACAAACAGATGGGCAAACCGAACGGGTCAACCAGACGATCGAAGATTACATCCGAAACTATGTTAGAACGGACCAAAAGGATTGGGCGAAACACTTAAGACATTCTGGAGTTTCACTACAATGCTTCCATCCACTCAAGCACGAAGATGACCCCATTCGAGTTGGCGACCGGCAAAGAGGTAATCACGCCCTTGGCTCTCACGCAAGACTCCACACGACCCCGATTGCGGCGCCTTCTTGGATCAGTGGAAAACAAAGTTAGAAGAGGCAAAGTTCAGCTTGCAAAGAAGCAAAGAACGCATGGCTCGCTACGCAAACAAGAAACGACGACCCGGCGAAGAATTTCAAGTCAGAGACCTTGTCCTCGTCAGCGCACGAAATATCACTCTCCCAAAGAACATCACGTAGAACTTCAACCATCGCTACTACGGACCATACAAAGTGGAGAAGCGGATCAATGAAGTCACTTATAGCTTGGAGCTTCCGGACAACGTGCAATTTCACAACGCCTTTCACGTCAGCCTTCTGAAGCGGTTCAAACCCGACTCCAAGTACGGACGCGAGATCCCGGTGCTGCACGACGGAGAGAACCAGTTCGAGGCGGAAGCTATCTTACGGGACCGGATCACTCGCGAAGGTCCCAAGTTCCTAATTAAATTCAAAGGACGACCCTTAGTCGATTCGGACTGGCTTCCGACCAACACCTTTGGGCCCGACCATCCATTAGTTCGAAAGTATTATCGCTACACTTAAGCCCCTTTGGCTATGAGCCCCATGTAATGTTCCCAAATTTTGTAATCACACCAACTTTTGTAAGACCCGAACCCGCTTGTTGAGGACACCAAGCTCTTCAAGCCGGGGGAGGATGTCACAGCCTGTTTTTCTATCCAGCCCTTTTCAGTGCTTGGGGGTATGCCCTGTGGCGCCAAATTGTGCGCAACTATGAGGGGTACTAGTACTCCTCATACCAAGCTCTCATTGCCTTCTTCAACACGAGTTGCTAATCAAATATAAACGTGTTCTGGCAATCTTCTTGGTGTCCCTTGTGTTGGCTTATGCATTTTGTGGGTTTGAACGTCTCAGGGGGGGGGTGAGCCACCAATCTCAGATGTGTCCTTGGTCTAATAATCCATGGCCACAACAATAGAGAGAGAATATATATGTAATATGTGAAGATGGCGCTCTCTGTAGATCTGACATGCACGCACGTTCTTGTAAGTATTGTATACATATATCTTATCAACGCCAGTCTCTGTAGCTCACACATGCGTGCTTGTTCTTGTACATAATTAGGGTTTTGGTCAGAGATCATTCTCGAACAAGTAGCAGGGTACTTCGGGACAGGTTGCAGCTCGTTTGTGGGGCTTGTCAGCACACCGAAGGGCTTGTTGCTTAACACAGATCATCAGGTTAGATTTCAACAGGTAAAAATGGAAAATTTTGCAGGTTGTTGAAGTGGGATTTAGCAGTTTCTGAACTTGTGAGATAGACGAAACAGTTTCATAGAATTTGCGTGCTTCTGTGGTTAGTGTAGCACTAGTGATACCTCAGATGAACAGACATTATCTATGGAATCTCAAAGGTGGAATTAGTTCCACAAACACAAATGCAGGATTCACTGGACATGGAGAAATCAAGAATGATTATGGATGATGCACTCACATAGTGACATTGAAGTGGACATTGATCCAGCACTCACTTGGGGCTCAACGATAATGTTCCTTTTTTTTTTTTTGGTTGGGGGGGGGGGGGGGGGGGGGGGGGGATATATTGTTATACTTCACAGCTAGAATACCTTTGACAGTAGATGTAGTTGAGACCGTTGATACACATTTTGGCTTTGAAGTGGTGGACAAGGTTTTCTTACTTTGGACATGGACTTTTTGAAGTCTTTTTCAGTGCATCAAATGGTGTTCTTATCTGGTTATATGGCCCATGTATTTCTATGGAAACTAGTAAAGGCCATGAAAGAAGAGTTATTAGACAAGTATCCCGTGTGGATTGAATTTGTTAACCTGCATTTTTTTGGCCAAATTTTGGAGATGTAGCTAGAATTTTGGGAATCAGATATATGTACTTTTGAATGCATCAAGACCATTTGCCAAGACCTTGGGAATTAACTTGCCTACAATTGGAAGAATTGTCATATATTTGAAGTGGGGTAATATAGCAGGTTCATGTTCATGTTTTCATTGTGGAAACTTGGAACCATTTCTCTAAAAATGATCCTACTTCAAAAAGCGATAGGATTAAACTTATTACAGCATATCCTAAGAGTAAAATATTAGTTCATGAGGAGAAAGTGTTTGGGAAGAAGAGATGTTGTTTCTATTACAATATCTGCATCTTTAATGCAACTGCATGACAATGAAGACAAAACAATAGCTGGATGGAAGCAGGTCACACCCCTTGCTCTTGTCACTCCATCTAAATATAATCAAGTCAAATGTGCAGATGGAGAAGGTACTGATAAGGACCATGTAGGTCGAAAATCTGAAGTGACTAAAAGAAACATTGATAATGATGGATTTACTACAGCGACATACAAAAAACCTCTTTTGAGAGGTAAACGAAGTAAATTTCAATCGGGGTATTGCACATAGCCAACAGATGAGGCAAATTTTGCACCAGAGAATGATAGTTTGTTACCAGAGTATTTCAAGCAATTAGATAATATGGATATTCTGCGGCAAGAAATTACTCAAGTATTAGTGCACTTAACTCTCTGCCAAATCGATGCAATCTACAGCATGAGGATAGCCATATGGAATATAGACTCGACTGGGGCATATGGAAAATGGACACCATTATGGAGATGGATAATTAAACATAGATTTAATGTAGTAGCTATACAGGAACATAAAAAACATAATTATGCTGGAGTACATACTTCTACAAATATTTTCAGATGATTTATAATAGGCAGATAAATGATTACGCTGGCTTCCTCCTTATCGCATATCAGAGGTGTATAACGATGTGTGCAGTCCTTTTTCTTGCATCAAGGTAGTACTAGACCGGGTAGTGTACATATGCATTAATCTCTATGTTCTAAACACCCTAGCAGAAAGCATGCAGACATGGAAGCATATCCTGAATGCTAGAGTATTGTAATATGCGTCAATCTCATCCTTCTAAAGATGCTCCATTTCTGTTATGTGGAGACTTCAATATGGTTGATAATGAAGGAGATTGTATGATTGATTCTTCCTTGTTTGAATGCTATGAGCAGATCGTATCATTGTTACTACTCCCTATCCAATGGGTGTAGAGTGCATCTTGTTGATATATTACAGTAGTGATGGTGCGTGAACACACTTAGGACCGCCGAGGCACTTTTCTCTCTCTTTAGGAGGTTTTCTTTCCCTGGCTTGTATATACGCCTATAACCTAACGGGTCATAACCTTTGTACATTCACTTGGTAATACATTCAATATTGTGTTGTGCTCCAAGCTTCTTCTTCTTCTTCCTTGTGCAGTTCATGTGCTTCCGCCGACCTCTAACTCCAACAATTGGTATCAGAGCAAGCCGGCGCTTTATCTAGGGTGTCATCAACACCTCTCCAATTATAATCTCAGAATCAAAGGAAAATTGGTGAGCATACTCGGGGCGATTAGGAGTTCAAAACTGCTTCGCCTAGTGGTATTGACATTTTGAGCTTGTTTTGGCCTCCGAATGCATTATCGAAGTGTCTGTGTAGGTGATTTTGTTCTTTTGTGCCAAACATATATACAAGTTTCGGTTCGCCAATACAAGTGCCTCGATGTCTCTTATAGGGTTTTAACAGAGCTCGAGAAGTGGTTCTGTTCAATTTTTCGAGATATAGTTATTTTTCTACATCATGGTATTTAGTCAATGGCCATTGTTGAAAGCAATAATGTATTTCATATGTTGGCTATTGAGGCTAGGTTGAATGGTACAAATTACCCATTGTGGGCATATATGATCCGTCATGTATTGGTAGTGAAAGGGTAGTGGAATATTGTGCATGTTGTTAAAAAATATCCTATTACACCTGCAAATACAATTATTGAAGGTGATGGAGATGGCATTGAAGATCGTGATCTTCAAATTCTTGTTCGTGCTACTACACCTACTGTAGAGAAACTTGGTTGGGATGGTAGAGATGGAAGATGCTCGGGCACATGCATTGATAGTTTTGTGTGTCAAACCTGCCATTATCCCTCACATTCCCTTCTGCAAAACAGCAAAGGATGCTTGGAATACACTTACCACTTTATACCAGGTAAGAAATGAGGCTCTTGTTACTTACCTCCGAAAACAGTTGGAGAGTGAACATATAAATGAAGGAGATTCTATGGACAGTTTTTTGATAAACATCAAAGTTTTGAAGGGGAAGCTGATTTCTATTGATGAAGTCTTTCCAGATAGTTCACTTATGCAAATTTCCACATTCATATCAGAGTTTTGCTTCTACTCTTCGATTGATGATGAAAGGCAATCCAAATGCCTTAACATTCGAGGAGTTAGTCTCTATTTTGTTGCAGGAAGATTAGTCCAAGAAGAAGGGGTCCATTATGCATGTTGCAAATCAAGGTTTCCTAGCTACTCAGAAGAGCAAAGGTAAATGGAGCTCATCTACTAGTAAACAAAAATCTGCTAATGCTCTAGAGTCAAAGAAGGAAGACAAAGATGAGAAGAAAATAGAAAACCAAAAATAGTTTACAAATATTGTAAAGGAAATGATCATGTCACAAAGACTTGTCGAAAATTGGTTGCAAAAGAGGTTGGAATGGTTGTTGTAGAGTCCTCTACACCTAAAACACAGTATGCTAATCTTGTTCAGAAGGAAGAATGGGCATTTACTACTATATACAACTATGACCCATCTTCTCATGAGCAGTGTATGTTTGGACTCATACGTTTGGTATTTTCATAGTGGGGAAACCAAACATATTACCTCATAGCATAGTTTCTTCAGTTCACTTGAGCCTTCCCCTACAAGGAATATTGTCACATGTGCTAACAACTCCTATTCTCCTATAATGAGAGTCGGTAAGATCATTTTGACTACTACTAATGATAGTTCTTTCACATTGTCATATGCTTTGTATGTGCCAGGGATCAAGGAAATTCTAACTACTACTAATGGCAGTTGTAGAGTTCAGGATCTCTCAAATGGCGATGTTATTAATGCTTCTGGTATTTCATGTCGAGGGTTGTATAAGCTTATAGACTATGCAAAATCTATTAATGATTCAGCATGTGCAATTCAAGATTCTCAAGCTATCTCATATGCAAAGATTAGGCATGCATGCTTTGGTCATGTGAATTTCGCTAGTTTGTTACGTCTGCAAAAATTTGAAATGATGTCCTCTCTTCCCAAACTCGACGCACCTTGTGAACATGTTTGTGAAGGCTATATTTTGGGCAAAATGGAGCATTCCTCCTTCCCAAAAGATATTTGTGTTTGAGCTACTGATAAATTGCAGCTTGTTCATAGTGATGTCTATGGTCGTATGCAGAAACCTTCTTTTCAAAACTATCTTTACTTCGTGACTTTTATTGATGATTTCTCCAGGCATGCATGGGTGTATCCATTGAAAGAAAAGTCGAAGTGTTTATATGCTTCAAACAATTTCTAGTTATGGCTGAAAATTTGTCAGTATGTAAGTTGGGAACCCTCCGTTCTGATCGAGGGGGGATACATGTCTTCTGATTTTAATGCATGTCTGGCTGAATATGGGATAAAGCATCAATGTACAATGTCGTGTACACCTCAACAAAATGGAGTTTCTGAAAGAAGAAATAGGTCTCTCATTGAGATGGGAACATGTATAATCAAAAGTCAAGCATTATTGCACAGCTTTTGATTTGAGGTTGTTATGTGTGCAGCATATGTACTTAACAATTTCCCCACCAAAGCATTGTAATCCATATGAGACTTTGCATGGTCGCAAGTCATCTCTTGCTCATCTGCGTGTCTTTGGTTGTTTTGTATATGCATTAGTGCCTGAAAAACAACATAAGAGATTGGATGATAAGGCAATGAAATGTATTTTTGTTGGATAGAGTTTTGAAAACAAAGGCTACCGTCGAATCATCCACGGACTAAACCCATTTTGGTTAATTGTGATGTTGTTTTTGTGGAAGATGCAATTCAGCCATTCTCTCATGTACCAAGGAGACTTTCGTTAGCTCTAGAGATATGTATGACACTTTGTTGCCTCTTTTTATAGGTTGGCACTCAAGTGTCTAAATGAGGCAATTTCTCAGTCTTTGCAAGTTCCACAAGATCATGAAAATCATTCCATTTCTGATGCAGATGCCAGATTTACATGATGCACTTATTGATGAGAGAGCTGATATAGAGGCGGCAAAAACTATGCTTAAATCGCTGATGCAGACTTTGCAAGATAGCAAATTAGATGCACCTCTATCTCGTTCAAGTTCTTATCGTTTGCATCAATTTCTATGCAATGGCTTCCTTTAGTCTTTGTGATGAGAATGAGCCTATTTCTTTTGATGCAGCACAAAATTCAAAACATTCGATGGCTTTTATGCTATCAAAATAAGATGCTATTATGAAGAATGATACCTACTCCTTATATGATTTGCCTCTTGGCAAAAAGATACTTGGGAACAAGCAATCGATAGTTTACTTCTAATTTGAGAGATGCAAAGCTCTCTCTCTCTCTCTCTCTCTCTCTCTCTCTCTCTCTCTCTCTCTCTCTCTCTCTCTCTCTCTCTCTCTCTCTCTCTCTCTCTCTCTCTTTTCCAGATCGAGGAGTCATTCCAGCTGTGCATGACTATGGGAGACCAGAGACGCTTGGGACGCTTTCTCACAGCAGCATACGAGAGGCGAGAGCGGTCACTACAGCCCATACATCAGCCACGGGTGAGTACCCAGCAGACCATTACCCAGTTCTTTCAGCGAGTTGAGCTACATCAGAGAGGTCCATCTATAGGGCTCACGCTCCACCAGGCAGAAGCACAGAGAGCACGGCGCCGACCACGCATGGGCGGATATCGTCGACCACGACTATATCATGAGGATATCTCACGCATCAGGATTGCCTACGACCACATGATGGAGCATAGGCATACCACCACCCCCTAGGTTGTCTTCCTTCAGGAGGCACTCAGACCACCACCGATGTACCACATACTACACCCACCTCCACCCATCACCTGTAGCTAGGGCGTTTTACTCACATTTTGGATCCCCCCATGTATTAGGTGGCCACTATCTGCAGAGTCAGAGCCACGTCTCCCCATCCTTTTCCAGCCCTATATAGCTTTGTGTAGCGATATACTTTTTATTTCAGTTTATCTTCTACACAGGGTTACTACACTTGTACATGGTTTTTGTCTCATAGGCCAAGTTTGGCCTCCAGAAGACGCTAAGATGACTTTCTTTCTTTCTTTCTCTCTCTCTCTCTCTCTCTCTCTCTCTCTCTCTCTCTCTCTCTCTCTCTCTCTCTCTCTCTCTCTCTCTCTCTCTCTCTCTCTCTCTCTCTCTCTCTCTCACTATTCCAGACAGTATGCCTAGTACACAGGCTCCGGAGCATGGATACAGAGCGCATTGCCTATCGAGCTTTCCAGGCATCACGTGATATGGCATTAGCAGGGGACACCTCATCATGGTATGCACAGACACGAGACTGGTTGGCCTACCATGGCTCTGACATAGACAGGCTACCACCACTACAGTATGACTCACATGCACCCACCTACTCGCTCTCTCATCGGGAGAGGAATAGGGTCATTCGTCAGGAGATACGGCATACATACATACAGAGGACATGGGTGAGCCCTAGGGATACATTGCCACCAAAAATGCTCTACTACCGTGAGCATTTTCTACATATATCGGACGAGGGCTTCATCGAGATTCCAAGATACATGCAGACATACTACCCTACCACCTTCGAGTCGTCATTGGGCAGCTCCGTGTTTCATCACATCAGCTCGAGATTGAGAGGGGTCTGTCCAGGGGAGTCCATCGTGAGGAGAGGTGGTGCCCAGTATGCGAGATAGAGGTAGAGAGTGAGGAGCATTTTGTTATCAGATGCCTAGCATACTTAGACCTACGAGCACACTTCCAGATAGAGGAGTCCCTCCAGTTGTGCATGACTATGGGAAACGACGCTTCGGACGCTTTCTCACAGAAGCATACGAGAGGCGAGAGAAGTCACTACAGCCCACACATCGGCCACGGGTGAGTACCCAGCAGACCATTACCCAGTTCTTTCAGCGAGCTGAGCTTCATCAGAGAGGTCCATCTATAGGGCTCACGCTCCACCAGGCAGCAGCACAGAGAGCACGGCGCCGACCCCGCATGGGAGGATATCATCGACCACGACTATATCAGGAGGATATCTCACGCATGAGGACAGCCTACGACCACATGATGGAGCCTAGGCGTACCACCACCCCTAGGTTGTCTTCCTTCAGGAGGCACTCAGACCACCACCGATGTACTACATACTACACCCACCTCCACCCATCATCGGTAGCTAGAGTGTTTTTACTCACATTATGGATCCCCCATGTATTAGGTGGCCACTATCTGCAGAGTCAGAGCCACATCTCCCCATCCTCTTTCAGCCCTATATAGCTTTGTGTAGCGATATACTTTTTATTTCATTTCATCTTCTACACAGGGTTACTACACTTGTAAATGGTTTTTGTCTCATAGGCCAAGTTTGGCCTCCAGAAGACGTTAATATGACTTTCTTTCTTTCTTTCTTTCTTTCTCTCTCTCTCTCTCTAACATAGATAGATACATACATACATACATATATACATATATACACATAAACACATTGCCTAAAAAGCTCAAAACATAGAAAATACCTTGGATAACACTCGTAATGCATATCGAGCAATCGTGGGGTGTCCATAGCCATAATTAGTCCACCATTCAAGCGGCTGAGATGTAACATGAGTCTGCATAGATGTGGGACGTGCTTATGCTATGCCGATGTTTCCCATATATGTTGAGAATCCGCTATCAAAAGCGATCTGCTCATTCTCAGCCATGACACGCTCCATATACAAATCTTTCATATGTCGCAGTGATCCATGACTCCATAATCTCGTGCTTTTGAAGTAGGGATTGAGTAATGCCGCAAACCCATGAATAGTTCATGACATGAACTCCCATCGAAACTCCACAAGCTGAAGTATCTCCTCAAGTCTACATTATAAATAAAACAAAAAGATTTAAACATGAACTTCAAATTTGGGAATTCAAATTATAATATACCTGGATGGTGAAAATGTCGTAGATGCTCAAATCACCTCTGCCATTCTTGTGTACATGTGGTACACAAGTCCGAGCGTTGAACCCTCCATGTCAACATAGCGTAATACTACATGAATCTGTCTCAAGATAGGCAAAATGTTGCCTATCTTTGCCCAAAAATCCATGTCCAAAATCTCTCTTTGCACATGATATGCAATCTCTGTGTTTCCTCTTGCTATCCATTTCCTATTTATTACGGTCATCCTCAAGGAATCAATGCACATGTGTAAGCGAGAGAAGACATGATATATATATCCACATCGAAGTCCTTGTCACTATAACTGCGAAAGATACTCATTATTCATATAAAAAAACCAAACAAGATTCAAGAATAACAATTTGAGTCTCGACATAGCCATAATGCACCCGACACATCGAATATACTAATATATGATAATGTCATACAAAATGTGGCAAAACAAAATGGACAAAGGCCCTACAACCTTCCGACAATCAACCTGAAATGATGGATTATGGATACAAAAGAGACATGACAATACAAAAATACTCAAGAGTCCAATGCATGTAGGCTCTGCCTAGTACCCGTGTGCTACTATAAGTGTATGCCTATCATGTGAATCATAATCACTCTTCTTCATCCATGCCGATGGAATGGTAAGATGAAGAAGAATCTCAAGAAGAGAGTCGAATGTCTCATGTAATGAGATTCCCATCATCATCGAACTCTGGTTCCCTAATAGGTACCATCTCCGTAAAAGACTTCTCATGATCGCTCAATGGTGAGGGTGCACCTCTCCACTGGGGTGCATTTTGCGCCTCCTACCTCTCACTAGAGCTTCACCAGTAGAAAGTCGATCGCTCCGCTTCTGTTGTAAAGCACGTGAGCGTGCTCTAGTAACCCTCTGATCGATTACCTCGAGCTCTGTGTACAATGATCGCAAAAGCCGAAGATTGGCTTTGCAATATACCACATGCTGAAGTTTTGCCTCACTAAGACAATTGCGTAATTTGGTGTGGACCAATGAGAATGCACTCCAATTATGCTCACATGGGCTCGTTGAACGATCCTAAAAATAATATCAAGACTTATAATGTAAATCAAATCAATTATCAAAATAATAAAGTTGTAAACACATTGCATTAAACGCTCAAAACATAGAAAATACCTCGGATAATACTCATAATGCATATGGAGCGATCGTGGGGTGTCCATAGCCATAATGATTCGAGCTGAAATGTAACATCAATCAGCATATGCTATGCCGATGTTTCCCATATATGCTGAGAATTCGTTATCAAAAGCGATCTGCTCATTCTCGGCCATGATAGACTCTATATACAAATCTTTCATATGTCTCACTGATCCATGACTCCATAATCTCGTGCTTTTGAAGTAGGGATGGAGTAATGCTTCAAACCAATGAATAGGTTGTGACATGAACTCACATCGAGACTCCAAAAGCTTAAGTATCTCCTCAAGTCTACATTATAAATATAACAAAAAGATTTAAACATGAGCTTCAAATTTGAGACTTCAAATTATAATATACCTAGATGGTGATAATGTCGTAGATGCTCGAATTGCCTCTGTCATTCTTGTGTACATGTGGTACACAAGTCCAAGGGTTGAACCCTCCATGTCAACATAGCATAATACTACATGAGTCTGTCTCAAGATAGGCAAAATGTTGTCTATCTCTGCCCAAAAATCCATGTCCAAAATCTTTCTTTGCGCATGATGTGCAATCTCTACGTTTCCCTTTGCCATACTTATCCATTTCCTATTTATTATGGTCATCCTCAGGGAATCAATGCACATGTGTAAGCGGGAGAAGACATGATATATATATCCACATTGTGTTTCTGATGTGGGAACTAACTCCTTGTCACTATAACTGCAAAGATACTCAAAGCTTAGTGATTCTTCTTTATAAACGAGATAATCCTTTGGAATTTGAAAGCACAAGAGCCAACCATGATAGTTTGGCTATGTCCTCAAACAAAAGGTCAAGACAATGTGCATTGCAAGGGGTCCAGACAATGCTTGGGAACTCGACTTCTATCATCTCCTCCATCCTCTTCCAATTAGAGGCATTGTCTGTCATTATTTGTACCACATTGGAAACTCCTACTTCTATAGCGGATTTTATATGCTCATAAACGTTTTTTTTTTTTTTTTTTTTTTTTAATTTTTTTTTTTTTTTTTTTTGGCGAGTTTTGCCGATAGCACCTCTTCAACCTATGTTGGAGCAAAAGAGAGTATTCAGCAGATGGAGAAGCTCAAATGGAGCATCTCTTGACTGAGCAGCATGGCAGGTGAGTGTCAAGCAGCACATGCAGGTGAGAGAGAGAGAGAGGGAGATCGAAAGAAGAAGGGAGGCGCATCCTTTTGGTAGGTTCTCCAAAAGAAGAAGAGACCCTAACTTTAGTTTAGGTTATTATTTATAGGACCTGGCCAAGTTCACACTGAACTTGGCCAAAAGAATAAAAATGACTATAATAATCTTTTGAACGCCTATACACAAGTGTACAACTATGAGGGGTCATTTAGGGCCTTTACCCAACAACCTCCCACTTAAAGGCATAAATGACGCCTTTAAGCTATGTGACTCCCACCATCTGTATACATAGCTAATGTTGTGCTTTGGACAAGCACTTAGTAAGAACATCTGCACGATTCTGTGACGTATGGACCTTAACCAATGTGATAAGGCCATCCTCAAGCACTTCTCGAATGAAGTGATACGGCACATCAATGTGCTTTGTACGTGCATGGAACATGGCATTCTTTGCTAAACATATAGCACTTTGGCTGTCACATCCAAGCATAGGTGCCTTGCTGGGCAAACCAAACTCACAGCATAAACGTGCTAGCCAAATGGCTTCCTTGGAAGCCTCAGTGGCTGAAATATATTCAGCCTCCGTAGTTGACAGAGCAACAATCTTTTGCAACCTAGAACACCATGAAATAGCACCTCCTGCAAGAGTAAATATATATCCACTTGTGGATTTACGAGTATCCACATCACCAGCCATGTCAGAGTCAGAAAAGCCTTTCAGCTCCAATGGATCTTTGCCATAGCAAATACATTTATTCTTGGTTCCTTTCAAGTACCTCAAGATAGATTTGACTGCCTCCCAATGAGCTTTGCCAGGATTAGCCATAAACATGCTAACAACTCCCACTGCATGAGCAATGTCTGGCCGAGTGGCAACCATAGCATACATAAGTGAGCCACAGGCTGATGCATATGGAACCCTCTTCATGTAGTTGGCTGCATCATCATCCTTGGGACAGTCATCTTTGGAAAGCTTGACATGTGGCTGCAATGGCACTCCAAGAGGCTTAGAATCAGCCACATTAAATCTGTCCAGTACTTTATCAATGTACTTTTCTTGGGATAAATGCAAAGTATGCTGCTGCCTATCCCTTTTTATTCGCATACCAAGAATATGCTCAGCTTCCCCAAGGTCTCTCATTGAAAACTCAGAGTTCAGCTGCTGTTTAAGAGCATTTAGTGTGCCCTTTTTCTTCCCAGCCAGCAGCATATCATCTACATACAGCACAAGAATGATTGGGCTGCCATCTTCATCCTTTTTAGTGTACAAACAGTGATCTGCATGGCTTCTTTTGAACCCATGTTTGAGCATAAATGCATCAAACTTCTTATACCATTGCCTAGGGGCTTGTTTCAGCCCATATAAGCTCCTTTTCAGCTTGCATACCAGATGCTCTTTTCCAGGAATGGCATATCCTTCTGGCTGTTACATGTACAGCTCCTCATCTAAGTCACCATGCAAAAAGGCTGTTTTAACATCCATTTGGAATAGCTCCAAATCCAAAGCAGCTGTAGTAGCAAATAGGACACGTAGAGTGGTCATTTTAACTACCGGAGAGAACACCTCTTGGAAATCAATGCCCTCCTTTTGAGCATATCCCTTAACAACCAGCCTTGCCTTATACTTGGGTTTGCCATCAACAGTTTTGATTTTGTATACCCACTTGTTAGGAATGGCTTTCCTACCTTTGGGCAACTCAACAAGATCCCAAGTATCATTTGCATGCAAGGCCTTTATTTCTTCCTGCATGGCTAACTCCCACTTTTTCTTGTGCTCACATAGCTTTGCCTCTTTATAAATGAGAGGCTCCCCCTCATCTGATAACATAATGTAATGTATAGAGGGATCATATCTGTTCATTGGCCTCCTGGCACGTGTAGATCTTCTTACCCAATGATCCACATTATCTGGCAATGGATCTACATCAGGAGGTATATCAACATGTCCATTGTTAATGGGCTTCTGCATATCATTTCCAGCCCTGTTTTCAGTAGAGCTTCCAATGGATCTACATCAGCATTATCTTGCAATGGATCTACATCAGGAGGTATATCAACATGTCCATTGTTAATGGGCTTCTGCATATCATTTCCAGCCCATGAATAGGTGGCTGCATATGCCCATCAGGAGCGTCATTTTGCTATCCAGCATCATCTGGCTCAAAAACCACTGGATCATCAATATTTTCAGTCCTTTGTGGTGCATCCTGAGGATCAAAATTAAGCCTAATAGGTGGCTGGTCATGCTGAAATCTGACCCTTTTATGGTCATCCTTTGAGGCACAATTATTTTGAAGCAGCCTTGCCTCATTAAAAACAACATCCCGGCTGCGTACAACTTTCTAGCTGAGGTATCCAAATTCTGTAGCCCATTTCACCTTCTTCACCATATCCCATGAAGAGACCTTTTATGGACTTAGCATCAAGTTTGTTTCTTAGCTCCGTCCTTATGTGCACAAAAGCCTCGCAGCCAAAGACACGTAAGTGATCATATGAAGCAGGTTTGCCAGACCAAACCTCTTCAGGGATGTCACCTTTCAAGGACATGTGAGGGGATCTATTGCAAATATGTACTGCAGTTTTGAGTGCCTCTCCCCAAAATCCATGAGGGAGATAAGCTCTGGATAGCATGCATCTCACCCTCTCACAAAGTGTCCTATTATAGCATTCAGCCACACCATTAGAAGAGGGGCTGTATGGAACAGTAAGCTCCCTCTTAATGCCCAAATTTTCACAAAATTTCTGAAATTCAGCACTTGTATACTCACCACCATTGTCCGTACGCAAGCATTTCAGCTTTCTACCTGTTTGGGTGGTCACAAATGCATGAAAGCGCTTAAACGCAGCAAATGCTTCATCCTTAGATTTAAGCAATTGAATCCAAATTTTTCTAGAAAAATCATCAACAAAAGAGATGAAATACAAAGCACCCCCCATAGATTTGGTGGGCATGCTACATACATCAGAATGAACAAGATCAAGTACACAAGACTTACGAGACACACCAGAATAAAAGGAACGTTTCACTTGCTTTCCATATTGACATTCATTACAAAAATCAAGCTTTGTGCCTTTAGCATCAAGCTTCTTTAAGTTACAAAGCCTAGTGAGACCCTTTTGGCTCATATGACCAAGTCTCTTATGTCACAACTCCATATGGGAGTGAACTTCAGCCAAAGCAATGAACTTGCCTGATAAGGCTTTTCCATGCAAGCAATAGAGAGTTCCCTTCTTTATGCCTTTCACAATCAGCCTTGATCCTTTTGTCATTTTCCATGATCCTCTCTCAAAGAGAATGCTATAACCATGCATATCCATTTGACCCACAGAGAGTAAGCATTTCTTGATCTCTGGTACATAACGTACATCATGCAAAACCAGCTCATTAGTGCCATTTGTAGAGAAATGCACTGTGCCTATACCCTCAATGGAACAAGCATGATTGTTTCCAAGGTATACATGGCCATGGCTTCCTGCAGTAAAAGTAGAAAAGCACTCCTTGATAGGAGTCACATGAAAAGAAGCACCAGAGTCAACTATCCATGTCTGGGCCAATGCATCATTAACAGTCAGCAAAGCATCGATAAGATCACTTTTGGTGATCGACATGTCCTGTGTATGAACATTCAGAGAGAAATCATATGCATAAGTATCATCAGCTGATAAAGTAGTGCACAAAATATCCTCAACATCTGAGAGCTCCTCTATGACTACATTAAAGGCCACATTGGCCTTCTCTTTGTCCTTTTGGATGTCCTCTGCATCAGTCTTGTCTTCTTTCTTGCCTTTCTTTTTATCTCGAGCATTCCTATTTCTTTCAAGTTATGCCTTGTAATAGCGGCAATCAGGTTTCTTGTGGCCTTTCCTGCCACACTGATAGCAAGCCACATCATTGCTTTTACCTTTGCTGCCATTACCTCTTTCCGTGCTCTTACTCTTGTTCCTTTGTGCATTATTACTCCTCTTATCTGTCCTGTCTCTAACCATGTTAGCTGAGCTGCAACCTTCACCACCAGCTTTTCTCCTGATCTCTTCATTAAGTATAGAACCCCTAACACCATCAAAGGTCAGGTTGGGGTTATTGGACAATGAGACTACCAGTGTCTCCCAAGAGTCAGGAAGTGTCATAAGCAAGAAGATGGCTTTAAGTTTGTCATCAAAAGAAGCCATACCTGAGTCCTGCAATTGTGACAAAGTACCTGTAAAGAGGGATAAGCGTTAAGCTGCACTCTTGGACTCATCAAGTTGCATACCAACAAGCTTCCGCATCAAATGCACTTGGTTCACAGGCGTAGTGTTCTCATAAGTTGCTTTCAGCTTTGCCCATATTTCTGAAGCAGAGGTCAACCCTTTGAGATCTACCAAGATCTCATCAGAGACTTCCATCTTGATATACGTAACAGCTTTCTTGTTCAAGATCAGCCAAGCTTCCTGTGACATATCTTCTGGTTTTTCAACTTCCAATGCCCTATCACAATCCTTCAAGAAGAGAATACCTTGCATTCTCTCCTTCCACAAATCAAAACATGTACCCTCAAAACGTCGAATCTCAAATAGATTCTTCACATCTGAGGAGGATGACGCCATGATTGCACGATGAAGAAGTTAATATGCTGAAATTTGGGCAAAAATGCACCAAATCAGAGTATCACTTCCCAAAAATGATGCACAATGGCTTCAAACTGTTGTGGAAGCAAAACGGAGCAAAAACAGACCAGTTGGACCACAAGATTAAATTCTGTAATTTTCTGAATTACCTGCAGAAAATTCCAGCAAGTCAATTTATGCTTCAAATCAGCAAATTTGACTTTTCTTGACCTCAAAGTGTATACATAAGGCTAGAAGGAAGCCTTTAGGAGCAAAAGGGAGCAAAAGCCCCAAATTTTCTCTTCAGAATTTTGAAAAATTCAGAGAAAATCCCACAATTTGCTGTACATAAGCAAATTTGTCATGCCAAACTTCAATACATGAAATGTTAAACCTGTATATTGCTGTTTTGGACTGTGGAACACTGGTGTACACCTGTAAAACACTTGGAAATAGCCTGTTTTGAGCAATAAGACAAAGAGGAACAGTTTCTTCGCGATGAAATCGAAGAATATCACGTGAAAAGAAGTTTATGCTCCTCCAAAGGTGTGGTGCTTCACTTTTAACCCTTTTCTTCGCGACAAAACTCAACCACGACTGCACCGGGAGGATATCTCATGCATCATGATAGCCCACGACTACACGATGGAGCAGAGGCAAAGTGCCACCACTTGGACAGCCTTCCTCCAGGAGGTACTTGTACCATCGCCGATGTACCACATACTCCACCCACCTCCACCCATCATCAGCAGTTAAGGTATACACATTCACTCTGGGTCCCCCTTGTATTAGGTGGTCATTATCTGCTGAGTCAGAGCCACGCTCCCCCTAGGCACCACTATTTTATTCCCACTACATCCTCATTACCAGGTACACAATCTTTTGTTGTTTTCAGCCTACACAGTTTTGTGTAGCGAGTATTTTTCCTTTCCATTGCTACAAAGAGATTACCACAGTTGTATATGATTTTGTCTCATAGGCCAAGTTTGGCCTTTGGAAGATGTTAATAAACCCCTCTCTCTCTCTCTCTCTCTCTCTCTCTCTCTCTCTCTCTCTCTCTCTCTCTCTCTCTCTTGGTAAACCTTGGTAAAACCAAGGTCTTGATCTTTCATACATCAGCACAGGTACGCAGACATAGTTTGTTCACAGCTGCAGGTGGACCGATCGAGGTGGTCGGATCATATGTTTACTTGGGGGTGACATTTACAGCAGCATCAGGAGTCTTCTCTATGGCTCAGGCAGCCCGTGACCGCATCACACGTGGGTACGCAGCACTAGCTTTGATGGAGAGACAGTGCCACCAGGCATATTTTCAGGAGCCCCGCACAAAGGGGTGGCTCTTTGACACTTTGGTTACGCCAGCGCTCATGTATGGGGAAGCCATATGGGACCAGGATTAGCTACATCAGTATGGACAGCATTAGAGAGGCCACAGATCCCCATGATTGCCAGACTTATCCGCAGTAAGCCTTCAGTACCACATGACATCATTAGAGCAGAGCTCGCTGCACCACCGATGCTAGTTGAGGCACTATTCCAGACAATATGCCTATTACACAGACTTCGGAGCATGGATACAGAGCGTATTGCTTATCGTGCTTTCGAGGCATCACGTGATATGGCATTAGCAGGCGACACCTCCTCATGGTATGCACAGACACGAGACTGGCTTGCCCACCATGGCTTTGACATAGACAGGCTACCACCACTACAGTACGACTCTCATGCACCCACCTACTCGCTCTCTCATCAAAAGAGGAATAGGATCATTCGTCAGGAGATATGGCATACATACATACAGAGGACATGGGTGAGCCCTAGGGGTACATTGCCACCGAAAATGCTCTACTACCGCGAGCATTTTCTACATATATCAGGCACGGGCTTCATCGAGATTCCGAGATACATGCAGACCTACCTTCCCCACCACCTACAAGTCGTCATTGGGCAGCTCCGGGTTTCATCACATCAGCTCGAGATTGAGAGGGGTCGGTCCAGGGGAGTCCCCCGTGAGGAGAGGTGGTGCCCAGTATGCCAGACAGAGGTAGAGAGTGAGGAGCATTTTGTTATCAGATGTCCAGCATACTTAGACCTACGAGCACAGTTCCAGATCGAGGAGTCATTCCAGCTGTGCATGACTATGGGAGACCAGAGACGCTTGGGACGCTTTCTCACAGCAGCATACGAGAGGCGAGAGCGGTCACTACAGTACATACATCAGCCACGGGTGAGTACCCAGCAGACCATTACCCAGTTCTTTCAACGAGTTGAGCTACATCAGAGAGGTCCATCTATAGGGCTCACTCTCCACCAGGCAGAAGCACAGAGAGCACGGCGCCGACCACGCATGGGCGGATATCGTCGACCACGACTATATCAGGAGGATGTCTCACGCATCAAGATTGCCTACGACCACATGATGGAGCATAGGCGTACCACCACCCCCTGGGTGGTCTTCCTTCAGGAGGCACTCAGACCACCACCGATGTACCACATACTACACCCACCTCCACCCATCACTTGTCGCTAGGGCGTTTTACTCACATTTTGGATCCCCCCATGTATTAGGTGGCCACTATCTGCAGAGTCAGAGCCACATCTCCCCAGCCTTTTCCAGCCCTATATAGCTTTGTGTAGCGATATACCTTTTATTTCATTTTATCTTCCACACAGGGTTACTACACTTGTACATGGTTTTTGTCTCATAGGCCAAGTTTGGCCTCCAGAAGACGTTAATATGACTTTCTTTCTTTCTTTCTTTCTTTCTCTCTCTCTCTCTCTCTCTCTCTCTCGCTCTCTCTCTTTCTCGCTCTCCCTCCCCACCCCCTCCCCCCCCCCCCCCCCTCCCTCCCTCCCTCCCTCCCTCCCTCCCTCCCTCCCTCCCTCCCTCCCTCCCTCTCCTCTCTCTCTCTCTCTCTCTCTCTCTCTCTCTCTCTCTCTCTCTCTCTCTCTCTCTCTCTCTCTCTCTCTCTCTCTCTCTCTCTCTCTCTCTCTCTCTCTCTCTCTCTCTCTCTCTCTCTCTCTCTCTCTCTCTCTCTCTCTCTCTCCAGTCTCTGCCAGTCACCTACGCCTGTCGGAGCTGCTCAGAGCCCGTCCAAGACTTGCACCAGGCCTCCCCCGACACCCTCTGTGTACCGCCCTGCCCCGCCCCATCTTGGCCTTGCAACCTGGCCCCGCACCTCTCGACCCTGCAACCGGGATGTGACCTAGATTCTCCCTGCAGTCAATCTCCCTCCACTTTCTTATGGCCCGAAACCCTAAACCTAACCTAAACCTAACCTAATCGACCCACCTAAATGAACTGCCTCATACCCCAACATGAGACCCTAACCTTAAGACATCCAAACCATAACCCTAACCGGAAACCCTAAGAAGTCGAAAACCTAACCCTAACCCTAAGACATCGCAACCCTAACCCTGACCATAAATGCCTAATCTAATCTCCCAAAATAACCTAACCCTAAGCCAAAACTCTGAATCTCAATCCTAACCCTAACCCTAACCTTAAACCTAATCCTAACCCTCTCTCTCTCTCTCTCTCTCTCTCTCTCTCTCTCTCTCTCTCTCTCTCTCTCTCTCTCTCTCTCTCTCTCTCTCTCTATGGCTCCTAAGATGGAGGAACAATTGGCCACCCTAGAGCATACTCTTCGAGAGTTGATAGGGAAACATAAAAAAGAAGGAGACTCTGGACTGAACAGGGTTACCCGCCTAGTTGTCGCCCTTGAAGCAAAAGTAACAGCCTTGGAGAAGGAAAACCAGTCCCTGCGGGAGGAGCTTCTTGCTATCCGCAAGAAGCACTCACAGAAACAGGAGGAGTTGCACACCGGGCTTATTGATATGAAGATGAAACCGGACAGCATACGTGAGGAGGGGGAGATTGCCCCACACCTAGAGGACATTTGGACGACTATAAAAAAAGAGTGCATAGAGGTGGTTCAGAGCGAGCTTGAGACTAAAAAAGATGGATGGGTCGAAATTGTCAAGAAAAACCTTCGACAGGAAGCAAAAAAGAACACCCATAAGGAGGAGATCCACATCGTACACACCACCATTGAGGAGGAGCGGATGCGACAAGCCCGAAGGCTCAATGTTCGTGTCTCTGGACTCACAGAGAGAGACGGATCATCAGAGCAGGACGGGCGTCGCTTATGCACATTACTTGGATACCGTACGGATGAGCCCCTTCCTTTCACCAAAGCCTGGAGAGCGGGACGAGACACTACGCGGAGCAGAGCACTTATCCTTCAGTTCTCGGATGAGGCAAGGAGGAGAGACTTCCTCAGACGACGAGTGGCACTACGCACTACACCGGGCACCCCGATCTATCTGGATGACGACCTTACACGGATGCAGATAGAGCACAGACGCGCATGCGTGCCACGTGTCCTCCAGGCCCGACGGGAGGGACATCGTGCCCTATACAGAGACGGTCGTGTCATCATCGATGGACGACCAATTGACTAGGGATTCGCGGCCTATGAGACAGCACGGCAGGAGGTGCGCTTTGGAGTCTGGAACTGCAATGGATCTTTGTGGACACATCCAGGACTCCTCGAGGAGGTGATGGAGGGAAGAGACATGATCTTCTTGATAGAGACACATGAGAGCCCGGGGAGGAGCCTACCGAGGATTGAGGGCTATATGTGGGAGTCAGTTCACCGCCGACAAATGAGACAGCACACCACACGAGGATCAGGAGGAGTAGCCGTGCTCTATAGACAGTCGCTACAGCACAGGGTACAGGTGGTAGCCAGAGACCCAGAGGCGCGATTCATGTGGATACGCCTCAAGCTATCAGAGGAGAGAGCAGTGTATTTCGCCGTATGCTATATTGCACCCATCGGCTCACGCTTCACACATTCCCATGAGCAGCCCTTAGAGAGGGAGGGACCAGACACCGCATCACCATATGACTGCCTCAGTGACACCATTATTATGTACACCGGGATGGGCGAAGTCTTCTTTGTAGGAGACTTCAATGCCCGCACTCAGAGCCACCAGTGTGATATCTATGACTTTGATGACCCTAAGATGCTTCGCACCATCGAGGACAGGTCTACACTCAGAGCCTCAGTCGACCCTGCCACACCCACCTCATACGGCCGACACCTACTCCAGATGGGAGCAGCACACCGTCTCATTATATATAATGGGATGGCGACCTGGCCCACCTCGGGTGGTCTCACCTTCATTCCACCCACGACACCGCATGGAGGCAGTGTGGTAGACTATGTTATCGAACCCCCGGAGGAGACACATCTCATCACCTCATTCACCATCCCACCCACACCGATTGGAGCTCATCACGAATATCTCGCCCTATCCATACGCGGCACACCATGCATATCCCACCCCGCCACCATACTGCCACATGCCCATACCACCATTCACTTTAGACATGAGCTAGCACATATCTATAGTTCCCATGTTCGAGAGCGCATCTACTCCCTTGATTCCTCCTCCCCATTGGATACCCTCACCGCCCACCTCTCCTCGATCCTCCACACATCCGCTACTCTCAGCTTCCCATACACCACCCACACCACCGCACATCCGACACGGCTGGGGCATACACCCCAGAATAGGTGGTACGATGAGGAGTGTAGACGACTATACCGACATCTCAAAGCATAGTATTTTGGGATCCATCACAGAGAGGGAGGCACGACGACAGATGCGAGCCCTCACACGCCGGAAGCGGCGAGCTTTTGAGGAGAGACAGGAGGCAGAGCTTTTTGACCTTCTCATGAGTAGGGATTGCGCCACTGCGTGGAGGGCCCTACGCGAGCCACGCCCACCTACGCCCATAGCAGATCCTCAGACCTAGACCTGGCACACCCGGAGACTATACTCTTGCTTTGTGGATTTCCACAGAGCCTTCGACATGGTCCCTCGAGAGAGACTACTACGGAGACTCCAGGAGTTACAGATACCATCAGACATGTTATGGGCCATCCATGCTTTGTATGCACGAGTCACAGGCAGGGTGCGCTGCCCCGGCGGCCTATCGGACAGCCTTGTTAGCACCATTGGTGTGAAACAAGGTTGCCCTCTCTCACCCACTCTCTTTGGTCTCTACATCGACGAGATCACGGACTATATACAGCGAGCAGGAGGGCTAGGAGGAGACCTCGGAGGTACGTCAGTACACATATTATTATATGCTGATGACATTGTCCTTCTTTCAGAGTCACAGGAGGGCCTACAGTCACATTTACAGGCGCTCGATACCTTCTGCATGGAGAGAGGACTCACAATGAACCTTGGCAAGACCAAGGTCATGATCTTCCACACCTCTAGGACAGTACGCCATCACGCCTCTTTCACTGCAGCAGGCGGACAGATAGAGGTAGTGGACTCCTATGTCTACTTAGGTGTCACCTTCTCAGGCAGCACAGGGGTATTCTCCATGGCACAGGCAGCGAGAGATAGATTGATGCGAGGCTACGCGGCACTTGCAGGATTGGAGAGACGCTGCTTTCAGGCACACTTTCAGGAGCCCCGGACTAAGGGGTGGCTCTTTGATACTCTAGTGACACCCGCATTGATGTACGGAGCAGCAGTATGGGCACCAGGGATCACGGAGGCGATGTGGACGCAGATTGAGAGGCCCCACGTCACCATGATCTCACGCTTGCTCCGCAGCAAGCCCGTCGTTCCACACGTCATTATACTAGCTGAGCTTGGCACGCCACCGATGCTAGTGGAGGCCCTCTTTCAGCTGGCGACCTTTATTCTGAGAGTCAGAGAGCTCCCCACCAGCCGACTCACCAGGCTTGCATTTGAGAGCTCTAGACATTTGGCAGAGACACGGCATGAGAGAGTATGGTATGCACAGACCTACCGATGGTTAGCAGACCATGGCATGAGCATTATTGATCTCCCCCCTTTTGAGTATGACCTCTCTTCCGCCTACATTGCCCTCTCTCGTTCGGAGAGGAACAAGATCATCTGTCAGGACCTACTACAGATACACACCAGGGAGACATGGATAGCACCACGGGAGCCTCTTCCCACAAAGAGGCAACTACAGAGAGCACTTCCTGACTCTGACAGCGGATGGCTTCATCTAGAGACCACGATACATGGATACATACATGGTTCCAGCAGAGAGAGTGGCCATTGGGAAGCTCAGAGTATCATCACACCAGCTCGAGATTGAGGTTGGGCGGGCGACACATAACCCAGGGACGAGAGATTATGCAGGATATGCCGAGAGGAGGTGGACAACGAGGAGCACTACACATGTAGATGCCAGGCATACGAGGACATCATAGACCGCTACCCGCAGCTCTTCAGGGGGCCCAGAGAGATCAGGGCTTTATTGGAGACGGAGGACCAGCGCCCTCTAGGTCGTTTCCAAGTAGAGCTCCAGCACCACCATGCATCAATTCTCCAGCAGCGGATGGACATACACTTGGCCCCCCAGACTTCTATTACAGACTTTTTTAGACCCATAGCCACCCGGGACCCAGCTCGACGCAGGGTGTCACATTACAGACAGCAGAGGAGCTTAGACGACAGCACAAACGACCGAGACCCCCACTCCGGAGAGCCCGTCCCCACCAGAGAGAGATTCAGGCGATTCACGCACGCCATGACATGGAGATACGGAGACATCAGCAGCGCACTCCTGTCGATCTCGATGTGCAGAGCATCTTGAGGATCGCCACGATGCCTTACCCACCGATGCACTATATCCTACACCCACTCCAGGCACTTAGAGCGTTATGACACCACTGAGCCTCCCCTCCCTATGCATATCATACTTGTACATCACCTATTGAGCATATAGAGTGCACACCCATAGCACCCCATACCCTTGATGCCAGCTAATATCCACTCCTTTTATATTCTGTTTTGTACCCACATTTTATTTTCCTTTTGGGATCACAGTGGATTGGATCATACTCATGTATATGTTTTGTCTCATAGGCCGATTTTGGTCTCTAATAGACGTTAAAATGTCTCTCTCTCTCTCTCTCTCTCTCTCCTTTTCTCTCTCTCTCTCTCTCTCTCTCTCTCTCTCTCTCTCTCTCTCTCTCTCTCTCTCTCTCTCTCTCTCTCTCTCTCTCTCTCTCCCCCCCCCCTCTTCCCTCCTTCCCCGTAATAGCAGATGCACACCCAAGTTTGTCCTCTAAACCCCCTATTAGTGGCAAGTCCAGGTCAACCACTACAGAACTCCCCTAAATGATCTTTCCCATTATTTTTTTTGAAGCCCAAAAGCTAACTCTTGAGCTTGCCTTTACACATCCTGTATGCAAGCCCCTCTGACACCTCCCTTCACTCTCTCTGTGAACAAGGAGAGAAAGGAATCATGAGAATAGGGGGTGTGAGGCCATTGTCTACCTAACCCTCCCATTGATCCATCTTGATTTCAATTATAAAATACTGTTATTACAGTTAATATTATTGTTGTTGTTCTTTTGTTGCAAAGCATGAAATGTTTACATTGCACAGTGCTACCTAAAAGAGGCGTAAGATAGAATGGGCAAATATTGATGTCCAATCATGTGCTGTACTTCTTGAATCCAATGAGGCATTCTCCTACACTATAGGTCCTAGTTCCGCTTAGCTTTCCCTTCAGTTGCCTGTGTCACATAATTGGCAAATCCCAAACCAATATGGGAAGCCCTCCCTTCATCTAAACTCCATAATAAACAGTGTTTCTCCTGTAGGGCTAGGGAGTTGAATGTGGTTGAGACACCTCACAAGGAATTAGGTGACGCATTCATGCTCCCGTCAATTGCTGTGTAGTGTTTCTCCTGTAGGGCTAGGGAGTTGAATGTGGTTGAGACACCTCACAAGGAATTAGGTGATGCATTCATGCTCCTGTCAATTGTTGTGTAGTGTTTCTCCTGTAGGGCTAGGGAGTTGTATGTGGTTGAGACACCTCACAAGGAATTAGGTGATGCATTCATGCTCCCGTCAATTGTTGTGTAGCCACAGTTGGCTGATGGCCCTGTGCTCCAATCGACCGATGTGTGTAAAACATGTCTTCCTCAACCAGTAGAAAGCCCATCTAAGCTTCCACAGGAATTCCTTGAAGGTGTTGTACTGAGTGATGCAGCACTTGAAAAGTTACTAGATCCAAAAGGATTTAAAAACCCGTTATATCAGGAGCTCCAATATCACAATTCTTCATCAGATTTTTTTGCACATTCATCTCATTTGTTCGTACATCTGCATGCAAACCATTCACATAAAGTATCTCGGAAGGAGGCTCAACATCCTTGACACTGTTCCTTTGATTGGACATAGCATCTTCATAACAACACAAAATATTGCATGCAGTTGCTTTTTTCTTCCAGAAAGCTAGTTTGAATACCTACGCATTTATCTCGTGGTGTGTTGGTGTCAACACTTTCATCACTTGAATCAATATCATCATCAAAATCATCTCCATCTGTAATGGTAGCATCTGGCTTCGACTGAGCAGAATGGAACAGTGGAGGCATCACCAATTCTCATGTAGGGCAAGAAATATTGACCCAACATTTGCATAGATGAGCCCATGCCTGAAGCATATAGCTAGTATTGGGATCATCATCATCTAAATGTGGACCTTGAGTGTTATGAGAGCCTCCATTACCTGCTTTGCATCCTTCCTACCTTTATCTTTGCCAACAGCCATTCCCACTAAGCTAAGCCACTCAATAGCCTTGGCCCACAGCATTGAAATAGATTTTCATCATATACTGTCCCACATCTTTTCTCTAGATTTTCACCCATTTTCTTGTTGTTGTGCAAATCAGTTCCAAATTCTAACAGTACAACCTGCCTTAGTTGATTTTTTACCCTCAAGTGACTTCATTACTCCTTGTACAATGTGCATCCTTCCAAAAGGCTCAAAAATCCGTCATAGCAAACAACTTCATGCATAGATCAAACTTCCTTTCGAGCATCTGTTCAAGCTCATCTAACTGTATGCATTCTTCCCCCACGCTCTTTATCAAGTGAAACCCCTCGTGAATCAAGGACTTGCGTGCAAGATCACCAATGTCAGCAGTGCCTCCGTTGTCCTCAATTCTTTAGTGGTCGACTTTTTCGCTTTTTCTCCTCCTCAGAAATTTCCTTGATCATCCTTGCGCACTTCGTAGTTTTCCAAGATTTGGAGCCGAAATCCCACAAGGTTTATAAAAATCCCGTCGAGCATGGGAAGTAAACGATGTCATGGGTCTATAGAAGGATTGTGAATAAAGTTATTCGATAGTATCCCCATCCCGTATCTTTACCTCAATATCAAGACTCCCACTTGGCCAACACATTTGAATGGTGGCTCGGGTGGACAGGCACCCCCCAAGGAGTCCGACGACGAGCAAATAATAGTTTAAGACACAATCCAGTTTTGCAACATAATGTCTTCACTAAGATCGCCATGTCTCACGGAAAATTTCTGCATCGACTTCCTAGGCCCTCTCTGTAGCACATGTGCTTTCATAAGCTTCAAAACGAAATAATTATGCAGAGAGATTGGTAGAATAATTTATTATCTCCTTTCTCTAAAAAAAGCAGCAGTGTGGCCATTCAAATATGGGATAAATGGAGTTTGGTGACGCATCTCCGTGGAGGAGAGATTCAAGCTAAATCCTCCTCATCACCTAGGAGCTAAAATTTGGGCTTTAATTTTTTTTTTCATTGAGTTTCAATCACCAAAGAGAGAAAAGTTGGAGAGGTTTTGGGCAAGATAACCATGCACACATGTATTATGAGTTGTGGACTATGTGATGGGCCAAGTTTTAAAGGTGAAGAACCTCCAATGGAAGGTTAAAAGAGAGTTTCAAAATCCCTCCTCTTGTTTTTCTCTCATTTCACCTACCTACTCTCACACCCTTATCTTTCTAGAGTCATGGCTTTGTGTTCAAAGAAGAGCTCTGCAATACTTTAACAAGAACTAATCAACCACTTGTGGCCCTTGTTTTGGAGCATTTGGTGTCCAATTTCACATTCATCAGTTGGATAAGCATCATGGACATGAAATAGAGGTGTTAGAGGACTTTTTGAAAACAAGCAAGGACTGTCAAGAAGATCAAATTTGTTCAATTTTGCTTCACCTTTGGTTTTTTAGCACATGGACGTTGTTTTTGAAGCTCTTTTGAGTGGTTTATGTTGTTAAGATCCTCCTCGGGTCAATCGAATATTTTGAATTTTATTTTGTGCATGGATAAAACCTCAAATCAAAGCCTTAATACTTCAAGTTGTTGAAGACAAATGTGTAGGCTCATTGTCACATGAGCTGTGCTTGGATAAATTTACCAAATGTAAAGGTAGAGGTGAATATAATTCCAAGGATGAAAAAAAATATATAGTCAAAGGTCATGATGAATAAAAGATACAATATCTACCTTGTAGTGAGTGGCATGTAGTGGGCAAACAAATGAAAGTGGTGAGTTAAGAAGAAGGCACAAACTCTTCACATGCTCATTGGCTATAAAAGTGGAGTGGGAGCACGTTCTCAACAAGGACAGAAAGAGGCAAGAGCCCCTAGTAGTCAGGTTTGATCTTAGAAGCCATTTTGTCATTTTGTCTTCTCATAGATTGTGTCCAATAGCACGACACTTTGTACATAGTCATGTTGTGAGGTTCATATCTCAGTGCATATGTAACCATTTCTTGCGTTTAAACACTCATTGGAAAGCTATAACGTGTACTTTCTCTATCTCAAATATCTCCTTCAAAGGTTCTATATTCTGTGAGTTATCAGTCTGAGAGTGAAATCCAATTCTTTAGCATACCTATGTGGACAAGTAGTCTATTTTTATTAGTTGAGTTTCACAACCAAAACTTATCTAAATTATGTGATTTATAGTTTATTTGAAATCTTATCTTGTTTATTTTCTCTATCTCAAATATCTCCTTTAAAGGTTCTATATTTTGTGAGTTGTCAATCCGAGAGTGAAGTCTAGTTCTCCAACATACCTATGTGGATAGGTAGTCTATCTTCATCAATTGAGGGTCTCGACCAAAACTTATCCAAGTTAGGTGATTTGTAGCTTCTTGTAAATCTCTCTTTGTCTAGTGTGATTGACTAAAGCCATGGGTCCATTTGACTTTTGACATGAGAGCACCAAGCAATCCAATGTGTAGGTGTATGTCCAAGTGTTGTATCTACAAGGGCTTACTACATGCTTCTTGTTATGCATAGGAGAACCCATTCTCCAAAGTTGGTATCAGAGAAAAATTAGTGCAAAAGCTTCTTCAACAAGGCTAGAGTTGAAGCAAATCAAAAGAGGAGCTAAAAATCAAGGGGGAGCTTCACAAACTCAAGAGCAAAGGACTATATAACCACTCGAGGTAACTCTCAAAATTTTTGATAGTCTTCAATGGTTGAGTTGGATCAACAAGTAGAGAAGTTGGATAAGGATAACTATCCCATGTGGAATTTTAGAATGATCAACTACCTAATGGGCAAAGGCTTGTGGGGTATCTTGAGCATAGATGATGCTCAAACCTTGAATCAATTGAGCTACAGCCACTGAAGTCCAAATGAGGCAAGCAAAAGAATGGGAAGAGAGGAATAGGAGATTCATGTTCCTCATTTCACAAGTCATCAATAATGCCATGGTAGGGCATATTCAACGTCTAGAAATAGTTATGGATGGTTGGGAAGCTCTTGAAAGGATGTATTTGACAAATATAAAATCTACGAAACTTCAACTCAAGAATGAGTTGGACACAATCAAGAAAAGTTTGAGTCAATCCATACTTGAATATACTTTGAAGATTAAGGATATAAGTGATGTTTTAGCTTCTAGTGGCACAATAGTTGAATATGAAGATCTTGTGTGTTGTACTCTCAATGGATTGAGAGAAGATGAAAAATGGAAGCCTTTTATAACTTCCATTAATTTGAAAGATTCATATCCAATTTTTGAACAATCCCTCATCTTGTCACAAAAGATCTTAGATTTGGAGGCTCCAAAGGGAAGGAAATCTAGAACCAAATGTTGTATGTAGGTCTAGGTAAAGGAAACGACTCGAGAAGAGGCTCAAGAGACAAAAACTCCAACTATAATAAAAAATATTCGAAAGACAACAAGGATGGATCAAATGATAACACACAAGGAAGAGGTCGAGGTAGAAGTAGAGGAAGATGTTGAGGCTCTTACAATTCTCATAAAGGTATAACATGCCATCATTGTGGTAAAGTAGGACACTATGCTAGTTATTGTTGGCTGAAAAGTTGAAGAACAAATGGAGGCAATCAAAGGAGTCAAAGCAACCATGCAAGAACCTCAAGTGAAGGAAGCAAGGACACATTACTTGCAATGAGACATGAGTATAGAAGCTCTTATGAAGATGACAAAAAATGGTACATTGATTCAGGTTGTAGTAACCATATGCCATGCCAAGGAAGTTTGTTCACTAATCTATAGGTACCAAGTGGAAAAGCATATGTTGAAACATGTGATGATACTCAACACAAAATTCAACATATTGGAAAAATAAGTCTCAGAGATACAAGTAGAGTAAAGGTACTATCTAATGTTCTTCATGTTTCTACAATGTCAACGAACTTGATTTCAATAGGACAAATGGTAGTTATCATGTCATATTCGATGAGAATGGGTGCTTCATAAAGGATCCAAAAGAATTTTTCAAGATCATTGCTCAAGGTAGAAGAGAAGGACGAATGTTCACTTTGGACGTCCAACATCCACATGGAAAGGCCATATACATTCAATTTGGGAACAAGAAGGTCAATGCTAAAATTATGGCACAAAAGGATAGGACACATAAACATTCCAAAGTTAAAGGACATGATCAAACATGAAATGGTAAGAGATCTTCCAAAATTTAATAGTGTTGGACTACATGAGCCATGTGAAGCTTGTCAACTAGGAAAACAAACGAGGCAGCCATTCAAGAGGAGCAATTATGTGGCCGCAAATGTCTTGGACTTGATACATACAGATGTATGGGGACCTACCCAAGAGTCTTTAGTGGCTTGTAATAATTTTTTGTCACCTTCATTGATGATCACTCAAGAAAGGTATAGTTGTTTTGTATGAAGCAAAAATCAGATGTGTTCTCTTTATTCAAGAGATTCAAAAATCAAGTTGAAAAAGAAATAAGAAGGTCTATCAAAACCTTAAGGTACAATGGTGGAGGGGAATACTTCTCCAAATATTTTTTAGATTTTCTACAAGAGAATGGGATCAATAGGTAGTTTACTTGTAGGTATAGACCTCAACAAAATGTAGTTGAGAGGAAAAATAGGCAAATCGTTGAAGTTGCAAGATGCATGCTTAACTAGATGAAGATACCATTGTACTATTGGGTTGAAGATACTACAACCATCATTTACTTGAATAGGTGCACAACACCAAGAATAAGAAATTTGACACTAGATGAGGTATATTTTGGTAAGAAACCTTATATTACACACCTCAAACTTTCTAGATGTGTTTGCTTTATTCACATTCCACAAGAAGTTAGAAGAATGATGGAACCAAGTCAGAGAAATGCATTTTCATATCGGCTACTTGATGGAGCAAAAAGAATACAAGTGTTACAACCCTACAACGGAGGAAGTAAGAGTCTCATGAGGTGTAGTCTTCGATGAACTAAGAACCATGGTATGAAGATAAAGGAAAGGAAAAGGTTCTTGAAGAATATTGCGATGATTATGCAAGAACTAATCAAAGAGAAGTTCAACAATCGAGCACAAAAATTCTACTTCCAGAGGCATCTACATCAAATGAAGAATATTCAACATGGAAGGGGATTCGAACTCATTCTTTGTCTCAAAATTCAGCTTATAGTAGAGTTGAAGAAGTGAGTGATGCTCAAAATAGTGAGATAGATGCAAGTGAAGAAGAATATGAAGAGGTGATCACTCCAAAGGTAAAGTTGAATAGGTTAAAGAAGCAACTTTCTAAAGGCAATGAAAGAATATCTTCAAGGACAAGATATCCAACTCAAAGACTAAGTTGGTTTTATGGAAAAACATTTTGCATACATGATGTAGGTCGTCAAAGACAAAGAGCATAAGATGTATGAAGAAGCTTGCACACAAAAGGAATGGAAGCATAATATGAGGTCAAGAGATCCCCTAGAAGGTGGTATTGCAGAAGGAAAATCAGCCATAAAACAATCCTTATACGAGTCCATAAATGACTTATGTGCACTTGGAAGTGTATGTGTATAATCAATTATATTATTCACAAAGACAATACATGAGTTATAACCTTTCCTAAAAGCTCGTTTGACTTGCGTATGACTAATGAACGGGAAGGGTTGAAAATCATGCATCGCAGACAGTGAAACATCTTTATTTCTAAATTTGAAAGTAATCGTGTGTGTATCATAATCAATGCAGGGGTTGTAATTATGTCGAAATGGCATGCCAAGTATAACATCATATGACTGCAACGGAGCAACTAAAAATGAACGTTCATCTACATATGTGCCTATACAAATTTGAACATTATGCAGCTCATTCATAACATTATACCTATTCCCTATAAACGCAACCTTAACCTTATATATAGAAGGATGACTAGTAAGGTTAAGATTTTTAACTAGCTTATGAGAAATAAAATCATGCGAGCTACCATCGTCGTGTAAAACATTTACTACTACACCATTAATGGTTCCATGCATGCAAAGTAGAGAATGGTTAGAAATTTTGTTACCCAAGGTACTTACTTCTTGATCTAATACTTCTTCAAACTAGTTAGGTTCAGTGTCAGCATGAACAACCTCCATGTTGTGTACTTGAGCTTCAATGGGTTGCCTATTAGTGGGTCTCATCCTACAGGTAGCTTTGGTATGACCAATCTTTCCACAATTCCAACAAGTTATACGGGGTCGTTTTTGTTGAGCATTCATCGTCGTATTTTGAAGAGTTGTAGGTTTGTGAGGCTAGCCAAGGGTTGATTTGTTGGATGGTAGTAAATGGGATTGAGGAGGGCGTTGGAAATTAGGTGAAGCGAATGTAGTAAAAGGATGCTTAAAAGGAAAATTGGCTTTGACGGGTGGTTGACGCTGACGAATTTGTTGTAAGCAAAGTGTTTTGGTGATAGATTGGAACTCCTTTTCAGCATCATGCACGAAAGAGATAGCTTCATACAAGGTTGTAGGTCGGAGGGTATGGAGCTTTGTTTGGATTCCCATCTCCAAGCCATCTTCATATTTTCGTTGCAAACTTGCTTCAGAAACCTGCTCAAGTGAACGAAGTAATAAAAGACATTGCCAAACGTTCAGTATAAATAGATACATTATCTCCTTCTCTCCATCCAAAAGTTATCCATGCACGATGCGCATGTAGATGGAACTGGGAAGGAAGGAAAGAATCCTTAATTTTTGCTTGAAATGCGTCCCATGTGGTAGGACGGTTGGGACTATTCTATAAAACATTCCACCATAGCTGAGCTCTTCCTACCAAATAATTGGTAGCAAACTTGACTTTCTCACTTTCTGAATAGGACTTATCAAAGTAGAACTCGTCGAATTGAGAGAGCCATGACATGACAAATTGGCCATCCTTTTGTCCATCGAATCTGGTGAATTGGAACTTCTTAGCACCTATCTTGGAACTTGCACCTTCTTCTTGTGCAATGATAATCGCTTTCACCACTTTGATTAAGCTACGATCATCACTTTATACTTGCTGGAGCATAGCATCGCGTTCTTGTACAGCTTGTTGAGTTGCTTGAAGTTCTTGTCGCTTAAGCTCTAATTGTTGCTCGAGTGGGATCCTAGGTAAAGGTGAATTGCCAAAATCCTCCACTAGGCATTTCAGATGACTTGTTATCGTAATTCTTCTTCTGCATATGTAATGGCATCCTTGGTCTTTTGCTTGAACTTTAGTTCCATAGTATGATAAGAGTCTAAAAGTTCTTGATGACATGCATTGAGTGATGCATTTTTTATGGTCAATGAGTGAGTTTGGCCTGTACTTGAGTGACCATTTGTTGTAAGGCTTGATAATGATGTCCTAATGAAGCAAACTCTTCTCTAACTTGATGCACATAGGAAAACATTTGTTGAAATGCAATATCTACAATGGATGAGGAAAATAATGATGGGGTGCCGAAAAAGATGTGTTTTTCAGTGTATAATGCAAGGCGAATGGGGTTGGGTAGGGGAGTGTGGATGTCGTGGTGATGGTGGGGAAGTGCATGGAAGTGGGTGTGTGAGTAGTGGTGATGGAAGTGAGTTGAGGTGTAGTGGGTGGTGAAATATCCATATCACTAGAATTTTGATCTAGTGAGGTGATAGTGAAAAGTGGTGTGATCATGGGTGATTATGATGGTGTGAACATCAGTACTCCACATAGAGGCTATAGGATTCACAAAAAAACACAGTACATAGGGAGCACAAAGATAGACTTCTTAGGTCTTACAAATGAGGTCGAACTACAATATGTGACTGACCAGGACACTATATGTTTTATTAAAGAACATATACAAAGAAGTTTCCGATGGCCATTTGGCCTTTCTAGACACTAATGATAACAATCTCCCACTGAAGGTCAATATGGGCAAAGTAACTATGGGAGAAAAAATAAAGAATGATTGAGAATACTTGAGTATAAGTATACAAACTATACGTCCCACCTAATGGGCATGTTACACAATATACAAGTAACTCCGGAAGATAATGAATCAAGTAACCCCTTTCAAGTGACAACACTATTGAAAGCTATCCTGTGGTAGAGCTTTAGTCAAAGCATCTGCAACATTATCTCAAGTGTGAACCTTCTCAAAAATAATGTGCTCAGTGGCTAAGCAATCTCTAACGAAGTGATACCTCACTTCAATATGCTTGGTCTTTGCATGATAGATCGGATTCCTAGCCAAAACAATGGCACTCTGACTATCATTGAGCAAATGAGGTACATGCTGAGGTAAACCCATATCACAAGCAAGACAAGAGAGCCACAATGCTTCCTTACATGCCTCACTTGCTGCAACATACTCTGCTTCTGTGGTGGAAACAACTAGACATTATTGAAGACGAGATCTCCAAGAGATAGCATCTCCAACAAAATGAAAAATGTACCTTGGTGTAAACTTATGATTGTCTACACAACCAGCATAGTCAGAATATATGTAACCAATAATGGATGTTTTCCCTCTACCTAAGCATAGACACTTATCCTTAATGCCACTCAGGTAATCATCTTGACCACTTCCCAATGTTTCTTGCCAGGATTAGACATATATCTACTCACAACTCCCACTACAAAGGCAATGTCTGGTCTCATAGCTACCATAGCATACATGAGACTACCAACAACAGACTGATAGGGAACTGTGGTCATGAATTCCTTTTCCTCATTTGATTTGGGGCAATCATCCTTGCTCAATTTTGCATATGTGGTTAAAGGTGTACTCAATGCCTTTCCACCCTGCATATTGAACCTGTGAAGTTCTTTGGATATATACTCACTTTGAGACAAGTATATGCATCTTTCACTCCTATCATGAGTAATGCACATGCCAAGAATATGTTTGGCATCCCCCAAATCCTTCATATCGAATGTCTGACTCAACTTGATTTTTAGAATTGATAAGTCATAAGAGGACTTCCCAGCAATCAACATATCATCAACATAAAATATCAACCATATCAAGCTGCCATCTGAGCATCTCTTTGTGTAGAGACAATGTTCCTCATTGCTTGGAGAATAGCATTGAGATTTCATAAAAGCATCAAACTTTACTATTGTCTAGGGGACTGTTTAAGTCCATAGAAGCTTTTCTTGAGCTTACAAACTAGAATTTCCTTGCCAGGAACTACATAACCCTCTAGTTGTTCCATATAGATCTCATCTGTAAGATCTCCATGCAAGAAAGTAGTTTTCACATCCATCAGGGTAGTCATCTTGACCACTGGAGAGAAGATTTCCTCGAAATCACACTGCTCACCTACCATATCACCTCCTAATCCATCCTTTGTATTCAATCAAATGAATTGTTTCCACCCACCACTCATTAGAAAATGGGAGCCTAAACACTCCCAACAAAACCATCCATCCACTCCGTTGTACAATCTCAAACCTCATGATGTTAACCTTTATCTTTGTAATAATTCACTAACAACCAAGCTCACTGACCATCCTTGTAAAAATCAACTCTTACTAAATCACGATCATGATCAATGATATCTCTCATGAAAGAATGTGTATGCACTATTCAGAGCATGTAGGCAGTCTAGCGACATGCATTAGTCACTAAGAGATTATTGCAAAATCACCTCACAACACAAGGCTACATTGGTGGCACATCAGTTATGGAAAGGGATTGCAATCTCACTTTATTGGGATCAAGATTAATTTCCATGCTAATGTGTTATCCCTTTGTAGCATAACTTTTACACAAGTACTCAAGATCAAAATGCAAGCCGAAGGATCTTTATGTGTAGGCAAGGTACCAATAGTGGACTTTGAAAATTTACTGGTGGAGGACCACCCTTCCAGGATACCTCTGGAGTTTCAAGCTTTCACATGGCCAATGCCAATTGAAGACCCTCCAATTAGAAGAACAAAGTGAGTACATAGTGAATGTCATTTGTTCCAAGGATTATCAGGACCACTTGTAGATATAGAGCATATTTATGATGCAACTTTATGCTTTAGTGGTGACACTTGGGGAAGATACCCATTCTTCTCTAGGGATTTCGAAGCACTCCAAAACTTCGAGGAATTAAGACCAATATGGGCAAGGTCAAGTTTCACTGAATATTTCAGTGCACGCTTCCTAAACCTGACTTCTATTAATGCTATTTTCTTTTCACTACTTTACAACCACCAATCAGGAAGGAGCTCTTGGGTACTTTTATACTACCATCTTTGGTTTCCTTTTAAGAATTTTTATCTCTTGCCAGACCCCATTGTTATCGTTAGTTCCATGTGAAAGGCCAAATGGCCATCAGACACTTCTTTGTATATGTTCTTTAATAAAACATATAGTGGCTTGGTCAGTCACAGACTATAAGTTCGACCACATTTGTAAGACCTAAGAAGTCTATCTTCGTAGTGCTTGTGTATTGTGTTTTTCTATGTCTTCTATAGCCTCTGTGTGGACTACTGCGTGCGGAATTAGGAGCTCAATTTTCTACTTCGAGGATATCATCGTGGAGCTCTTGAAAAGGAGAGTGCGTCGTGGTGTAGCACCATTGAATTACTTCACTGGTATTAAATCAATTCAACGCGAAAGATTTGTTCCTTTTGTGTGAGTGAAGTGAGCACCCCCCCTCGGTTTTCTCCAAGGCTTATGAATAAGGTGGTGACCAAGGCATAGACCTCGGCATACCTTGTTATCTGAGTCATAGAAGTCACCGTTGGCACCATTGGTTGTGTGCGAGGGAGGACCTCAACGATCAAGGAAGATAGAGGTTCCCGGTACTTCCTGGGAGGTCACCCATCCCAATAGTGTTCCCCCCATAGCTCATTTAACCGTGGCAATCTCTTGCCACTAAGCTACACTCTTATGGTGTCTGAAGAAGGGGAAAGACTAAGGTTAACATTACCTTGAACATGTTTTGGTCCCTCAAAGCTTCATTTCAAAGCTTGTCTTTGAAGCATTTTTGGGGTGTCTTTTGGAGCCATTTTGGAGTACTTTTGCACACAGTTCTCTTCACACAGGTCCAAGAACAGTGTTCTTTGTACTTCTTGGACAATAAATTTCAATCTTTGGGGTTGTGTTTTCATCCACACTCGTAAAACTACAGGTTTCTCGAAATGTTTTTTCAGTTTTGGTGGGAGCAGCCACTACAAATTTATGCAACATAGTCAGTGATCAAAAGTACTGATGTCATTTTCAATATGTCTAAGATGCATAAACAACCCATTAAGGAGGTTGACGTGAGAAGAGTGGTGTTTGGGAGGTCCAACCCTTGCATGACTTGTCCCTCAAGAGGTGAGACATTTTGTACAACAGATCTAGGAAAGCATGCAAGAAATGTGGAGGGTGAGCCCAAGGGGACTATGGTGCATTGAGTGTGCCCATTTGTTCGCTGATGGTCATTTTTCCACCAATGGTCCCCAATTGTCTATTGATGGTCTCCCTTTTGCTAATAGTCCCCATTTGTCTGAAGAGGGTCATCGTTGATTGGAGGATATGACCAAAGATATTCTCATCCTCCTTCACGTCCATTATATAGGGGCTACAATTACTTTCGCTCTGACTGAAAATGGTGAGGGATCTCAAGTGATATCACTCGCTATTGGCCCGCTATCCCGAGATGAAGGGAGCATTTTCTAATATTTAAGTCAATTGAGTGATCATATAACCAAACTTGGTTGAGAATCAATGGTTCTATTAGGTCATCATCATGAAAAACTATGAGCTTCATTATCAAGGTTATTTTCTATGGGGATAGGAAGGTCCACGTCACCCATGCAAGGGGTTCCCATGCCTTCTAGCCCTATGAGGTGTGCCTCTATAGGGCACATTTTTAGTCCCATGTCTTGACAGTGAAACCACCTAATCACACTAGTTGCAACACCTGAATGAATTAGCACCCTAATCTCCTTGAGAGTAATTCCTTGCCTTAGCATAATTATAATGAATGGTCTCCTATCCACTATGCTAGGATAAGTAGTTCTCTTTGTTTGAGACATTGCCATAGGATATCTGGGGGTGTCTCCATTGGTACAGGGGGTTACTTGGAGGCCTTCTAATTGATTATAGCATTCCCTACCTAGTCCTTGTCTTCTTAATTTCATATGTTTAATGCATTCTAGGGCTTCGGTATGAGCTTCTTCTCTTATTCTTTTCTATTCATCCTTGCACTTCTTTGCTAGCATGAGTCATCTAAGCATATCCTTGATGAGAGGTTCTTGATCAAACTTGAATCTACAACCACTAATATAATTAGGCATTATCTCCCATTCCAAAGTGGCTAATTGTACTGCTCCACTCATTGAAAGCCTTTTTATAATCATAGGTCCATAACCATGTTTCTATAACTTCCATGCATGCTGTTTCAGTGTGTACACTAGGACTAAATCTCCTTCTTTCAAACCTTTTTCCTTTACATGTGCATCAAAATAGGCTTTTTGTCTCTTCTTGGCTACATATATTCTTGTCGTTGCTCTTAACCTAGTCTCTCCTAACCATTCTAAGTCCATGATCCTTGATGATAACTCGTGCTGATTCCATTGGTGCTCTTGTGCAACCTTAAGGGTGTGTATCAAAAAATCCAAGGGAAGTACTACATTTTGACCAAAAACCACCTGAAAGAGAGTTGCATTGGGTACCGTCTTATAGGCCACTTGATATGCCCAAATAGTGTGGTGTAATTGTCTATCCCAATCTGAACATTTGTTGTTTATGAGTTTAGTCAGTACATTGCAAAGGATATTGTTAGTACTTTTTCCATGTCCATTGGCCTGAGGATGATATGGTGTGGACCTCTTGTGAATCACCATAAAATCCTATGACAAATATTCAATGAATTTGTTTAGAAAGTGATTCTCTCTATCGCTCACCAGTTCTAGAGGTAATGTGTACCTTGTAAATACATTCTCAAATATGAATTTTGCTATCATGTGTGCATCATTCTTTTTGGTAGTCTTAGTCTCTACCCATTTGGTGAGATAGTGTGTTGCTACCATGATGTATTATATGTGACTGCCTAAACCACCTTGATGTGTAGTCTCTAATATGCTCAAGTAGTCACTCTCATGAACACATTGTCTTAGATATCCATCTCTTCCCCTTTTGTATAGATTGTCGCCAATGACTTGGTAGTCTTGAGATTCCTGCTCTAGACTCCTTTGTCTTGTTAAAGTCATTCCTTGAGGGAATATTTTTATCCTCAAGTAAGTTATCATTAGTTCACTCCATTTTGGTGTTAGAGCCACATGGTATAAGGTAGCATGCTCGACTAGTGTTGTAACACAATAGATTGGGCATTCATTGCATATCCTATAGATGTCTGCTTCCATTGAAGGCCAGTACACTCCTAATCTATGCAAAGTTTGTAGCATGCATTGTCTTGAGTGGTGTTGCTCTAATGCACCTACATGTGCTAATTGCAACCATTTATCATATTTTGATTCCTCTATGCAACAAGGGAGAATTTTTTTATTATCTTGTTTGTAAATACTTCCTACCATTATTTGATATCTTTGTGACTTAGTTACCTCCCTTTCATTGATCCTAATTTCAGGGTTCTTGAGTCCAAATGTGAGAATAGGGACAATTGGCTTGGCCCATTTAGGCATCATTTCAAGATTAAAAAAATATGCATCTGGTAATTTGTGGTATCCCTTGAGGGGCTTCTCCTATGGTCAATCTTGATTAATAGTAGAAACCATCATACCAATCTTCCCGTGTTACAAGGCTTGTTGACTAGATACAATAATGCTTTATGGTCTACGAAGAATTTGAATTTGTTTGCTAGTAAGTAATGTCTGAATTTCTTTACTGCATAAACCATTCCTAATCCTTCTCTCTCAGTGGTGGTGTAGTTTCTTTCAACTACTTTCAATTGCCTAATTGCATATGCTATAGGAAGGTCTATATTGCCCTCACCTATAGGTTGTGCTAGCACACACCCGATAGCATAATTGGATGCATCCACATGTACATGGAATGTCTTACTCCAATTCAGTGTTGTTAGAATTGGTGCTAAAGATAGGCATTATTTAAGTTCACTAAATGATTTCTCACATTCATCCATCCACTCAAACTTAGTCAGAAGGGCACACAGAGGCTTTGCAATGAAATGTGTATAAAGCATCGATAGTAGCCACAATGCCCCATGGGAGCTTTTACTTCCTTGACATTCTTTGACCTAGGTAGTTTTGCAATCACTCTAGCTTTCTCTTCATCTATAGAGATTCCATTCTTTGACACAATGTGTCCTATAATTTTGCCTTGCATGACCATGAAACACACTTTTCTGGGTTCAAATAGACTTTATATTCTTGACATTTGTCAAAGACTTATTTCAGTTTAGTAATGTGTGTTTGCCTAATGTTGGAATGAGCACATAAATCATCAACATAGACTTCCGAAAAATTTTCATAGAAACTCCTTAAAGACATGACACATCAACTGTTGAAAAGTAGCAAGTGCATTTGTAAGCCCAAATGGAATCACCTGAAATGCAAAAATGGCCCATTCTTTGGTAAAAGCCATCTTATGTTGATGTTCAAGGGAAATGGCTACCTGGTTGCAGCAGAGAATCCATCAAGGAAGGTGTATACTTCCTTGCTCGCCACTCATTCTAGTAGATGTTCAGTGATAGGAAGTGGATAAATATCTCGAATAGTGGGTGCATTGACTTTTTTCAAGTTAATGCACACACATAGCTTTTCATTCTTTTTGGGCACTACCACAATGGCTGATACCCATTCGGTATGATCAATCTCATATATAAATTTGGCTTCTATCAAATGATTTATCTTTTCCTTAGTCTTGGCTGCATAGTTATGATTATAGGTGTACAGTTTTTGTTTGGAAGGCTTGGCTTCTTGAGTCATGGGAATTCTATGGGAGCATATGTCAGGGTCTACTCCTTTCAAATCCTTATAGCTCCATGCAAACACGTTGCTATATTCTCCCAATAGGGCTATCAACTCTCGTTTTTTTACTGTAACTACAATGTTCTTAGTTTTCTCTCGATTGTCATATGCTTCTCCTATGCATAGTAAAAAAAAAAAAATATCCATTTTAATTTGAATAACTTGAGAAGCTTGTGCCCACAAGAAATCTCGCAGCCATCCATTGATCGTTGTTGAACTTTGTGCAAAGTTTCCCCCAGTAATGTTTCTCTCAATTCATGTCCAATATAAGTACATTTTTCTTCTCCTTCTTCGACTGTAACTACAATCTTCTTAGTTTTCTCTCGATTGTCATATGCTTCTCTTGTGCATGTTTCTGTCTTAGGCATTCTTACCATTATTCTTCGGTCTTTGATGCATATTTCTTAAAGTTCTCTGGTACTTCCAATGGGGGTTCTTCTTCTACTTGCTTAGAACATTTATTTCTTTCCTTCTTTTTCTTATTCTCCTTACTTTTTGGAAGTGGTATGGGTGGCTTATCTTGGTTATCCTCCCTTACATCGGGGGTGGTGGCTTCTACAAAATAAAGATATTCTCCTTCTGAAGAACAGAAGGCTTCCATGATGATGGACTCTAGATCTTAGTTGCTTGCCTCGTCTGACTCTAGGGTCATCTCCGTACACTATTCTAAAATAGGTTCATCTTCCATGGGTTCTATCATGAAGATAGAAATATCATAGCCATCCTCATCATAGTGAGGAGTCCATTGTTCTTTGTTTACTACCATTTCCATGGTGGCTAAAATCTCTGCCCAACTGTGAGGCTCAAATTTATCATCTGGAAGTACTATCAGTGCATAGGCAGGATCTTGGAGAGTACATGGGTGTTGTTTGGATCCTAAAGTTCTGGATTTTAGTCACTCTTCCTCTTGTTTTGCTACTTTACACATCCAGAAATGATTGTCCTCGTGCAACCATGAAGGGTGTGATGCTAAGGATTGTACTGCCTCAGTTTCTTTGGGTGCCTTATGAATTGTATTCCACTGTAGTGGGGATACGTCGTGATGGGAATAGTCTTTGAGATTGAATTTGGTAGTCAATCCCAAATGTTGCAGGTACAAAGAGTTGATTCCCCAATCTTGTATGATTTACAATTTCCACATGAAAGGACATCTCGAAATCATCTCGTAAGCAAGGTTATTTCCAAACTCAAAAATGGTGAAGGTGTGCTCAAACTCTACACCACAATTAGTGAGAGCGATTCCTGCCAGTAAGCCTAACGGTTTCTCGATATGACCATCAACCATTTGCAGTTTCATTCTCATGTGACTTAGGTTGGCTTACCCCATTGTTTCCATAGGGAAGTGGTGGCAATGTCCCCTCCAAAGCCTCAGTCTAGGATTGCTTTGATGGTGTAGCCTTGGTAGGAGATAGGTAAATAAGTGTTTCCCTCTTCTCCTTCACTCATATCCCTAATCCTTTCAATGGGTATTTTTGGCACTTTCTTGAGTGAGTCTTCCTGAGGGTGGGTAGTAGCCATCTCTAGTAACTGGTCTGCTACATACTTCTACAACTCAAGGTTAGCCTTCAACAACTCTTCTAAAGTGAGATGACACTGCACTTTAGTGTTTTTTATTACATATGTGTTCCTAGGAAGAACTGATTCTTCATTTCTCACTAGTATGGCGGGAGCTCTCATTCTAATGGACTTTGCTTCCCAAGGATTGGTAAAGTGAGGTAATTCTTGCAAAGAATTAGATTCAAAATTTGTTTGTTCACTAGGCTCCTCCTCCTCTTGTTCACCATATATAGAGGGTATGTCATGTGGGAATTTTTCTTGGAGATCTTATATGTCTTGAATCGGTGGGTGAGTTCCCTTCTCCAACTTCCATTTCTCTTCTTGAATTTCTCTCAAAAATCCTTGTGAGTACTTATGTATCGACCAAAGATTCTCCCAATCCGCAATATTAGGCTTGTGACATGTAGTATTTTCTTGTGTCTTTGAGATAGATTGGGTCCTCTTAGGATCAACCTTCTCATTGTTAGAAATCAAGTGTTCTAATCTCTTTAGTAGTCCTTGAAAGTGTAGCTCTAGCTTCAATAGGTTGCTTCAATTGACATATTGAGATGCTTCAAACATGGTTTGGGCCAATTCTACCATTTTCATGCAAAGCTTAGTCCTCTCAATTTTTAGATATGCTCTATGATAGTTCTTTACTTAATTCTCCCACCTGGGTTCCTTCTCTTAGTCTTGCTTGGTATGCTTTAAACATCATATCTAGATTCTCAGGCATAGGTTCGGCTAGAACAGATCCTGGTCTCGGTGTTTAGTTTACTTGATTTGACTCTTATGATGCTGATTCTAAGATTTTGGCTCTAGTCTCCTTTAAGCTTCATTCTAGTTCATTTATTTTCTTACTCCATTTTCTTTTAAGCCTTTCTCATGAATCCTTCTAAGATCTAGTTTTCCTTCTATTCGAATCTCCAACTTCACTACTCTCAACTATCTTATCAAGGTTTGGCTGTTGATTTTGTAGCAATGCATGGGCTCTACTCACTGCATGGATAGGTACATAGGTTGGTGTAGATCCATTTGAAGTATGCACAATGCATATCATATTAATGTGGGTTACCTTGGAGGCATTCACTGAGCTTTTAGGACATTCACATATGACATGTTCTTTATCACACTCGAAACAAAAACCTTGAAAGTTGTACTATTGTGGTTTCTCGTTGGTGGAGAATGCGGTCACTCCCTTATATAATGGTATCCTTGCACCTAAAACATGGTCCTTTAGGGCCCTGTTGTCTTGTCTATATCAACTGGGGCGGTGGGTTGGGATTGGCATACATGACATTAGTATAGTATGGCTTCGAGCTAGGTTCCATCGGTGGAGTCTCATACTGATAAGTTTCCAAATGTTCGATTGACTCGATGTATTATGCAAGGGACCTATTTATATGAGTGGAATCAAAACTATTGAAGTTAGGATCATTTTTTGTGATCAATTGGGATGAGGGTACTAGTGCTCTACTGAGATTCTCTTCTACAATAGCATATTTGATAGACATTACATTCACTTGGGGTGGTGGTTGCGGACCTAGTACATGTTGGGATCTAGGTTCTATCTAGTATGGTACCTGATAGTTCTTTTGGGGTTGATATTAGTGAGGTTGAGTGTTGTATTGGCCAAGGTATCTACCAGGTTGTTGATATGCCTATGGATAGTTTTGTCTAACCACTTGCTTGTTGTACGGACGATCTTGTGCAGTGTGGTTAGTGTATTGTCTTTCTATTGTGTAGTACTAGCTACTAAGGTTACCTTGAGGTTGTGTCATGTTTGGACAAGCATTTGCCATATGGTCATCTCCGCATGTGTAGCAACTCTTGACTAAGGTTATCCTAGGTGCATGTTTGCTTGAGACTTCGAGCTTCTAAGATACCTTCTCTACTAGGTTCTCTATGGAACTAGAGTGTTTAGAGGAAAAGTGAGTAGAAATATCCATGTCCTTGTAGACCTTGGAGAGTTCTAGCTCATCTCCTAAGTTTTCCTCAACGTCTATATAGATCCTCACACATTGCTCTAGTCATATGGGTTCTTTCAAGTATACATATGATTGTAGTCTAGAGCTTAGTAACCTATCCAAAAATAGAGATACTTGTTAAGCCTGAGTGGGTAACACTAACATAGGACATCTCTCAATGTACTATATGAACCTACATCTAGTTAGTCTGACTGTCTCCTCAGGGGTTTGTTTGAAACTATGAATCAAAGAAGAAGTATTGTGCCTGATCCCACTTTTAGGGAACTCTGTGATAAATCATTCTAATAGGTGATGGATGTCTCTAAATTGTCTTTGTATAAAGGTTGAAACCATGTTAAGGTAGTGTTTTTCAAGATGAGTCCAAATGCATTATATTGGGTGAACATGTTGTCCACTTTTTTAGCTCGCAACACTTGCTTAAACGCAGCTACGTGGTCATAAGGATCACCTGTTCCATCAAAATAGTTTTTCATGGATTTCACTAATTGGGTGGATCTCAATATTTTTGGGTGCTCTCTGGGTCGAGGTAGAGGAAAATCATCTCTACCATGTTGGGGTCTTGGTTCTCTAGGTCTCTCCATCGCGTATCTATCTATTTCCACTACAAATCACTCTCTTCCTACCATGTTAACAAAACTTACTTCAAGTCTTTCTTTGCCTTTTCCTCATCGAGAACCATTAGCTAGGGATGGTCCTGCTCCTTGGTGGCCGAAGGCAACATAAGCTCATAGTGGGGGAAAACCCAATTCACCCTTCCATGTATAGGTGTGCCACACGTGCTTCGATACCATAAATACTTGTTCTGATGTGTTATCCAAGTACACCACTTTTTTAGGTGTCTCTAGATCCTTGAACTCATAGACAGTGATCGTTCCTACTTCACTTGGTTGTTCAGACCATACCTCTAGAATGCCTCATCTGTCTCCTTATTTAAGAATAAGTAAATGCTCTTGTTATCCTCAGGGATCCATTTTGGGTTGAGCACTCTAAACAATACAGATTTACCTCTTGGTGTTCTAGGTCCACCATCTCCTGTTCGTGTTCTAAGTCACCCCTTTCTAATTCAAGAATTACTATTCCAAATTCATTGGTACTGTTGGATTGATTGGAAATTATGTACATTGTTCCCTCCTTATCGATATATGCATCTCTCTCAAATTTGACCATTGATTCCAATCCAATGAGTTGATCACTGTTTCTCAATTGAATGGCATATCTTCTCAAATCGTCCTCATAGAAGCGAGCACCTAATTGGTTGGTTCAAATGTACACTAATTGAGTTTTGTACTGTCCTTCAGGTTGTTCTGAGTATGCTACACCTGAAGCACCTTCTGGTCTCTCCATGATGTAGGACATTTCTAACTCACTTGTATTTGAGCTTAGTTCGTACAGGTAACCATTCAATTGTTGAGCCCAAGATTGTGCTATAGTTCTCACACTAGCCTTAGATGATCTCACACTATGAAGATCGGCCTTTCCTATGTGCTTTCATTATCTGAGGTTCACTAATTGTAGCTCCTTCAAGCACTCAACTAGTCCAGAATTTGGGTCTCACCAAATATCTTTGATTCAGTTACTTGGTTCATTGATTTTCCCATAAGTTCTTGTCTTTTAGCAGTCTCCTGACTTCCTTGTCTTTTGGTTAGGTTTTCTTGAGTACCTCTATCACTTCTAAGATTTTCATTTTGCAATTGTGGGTAGTCTTTGATTAGATGCCCTTGTTTATAGCATTTGAAGGAATGATTAGGCAAGTTTCTATACAGAATCTTCTATTCATGTAACTTTTTACCATCAGAGTCCTTGATCCCAATAGAGTTTTTTTTTTTTTTTTTTTTTGAGAAAAACGGGAAGAATAAAATTGATGCTAGAAAAAGATTACAACAGCAGACGAACTTCTCTCAAGAGGGAGAGGGAGACCTCACTTGAGGTAGTGATTAACATAATCAACAAGAAAAGTGATCATGTCTCTCCTAGATTTTGAGTACATGAGGAGGAGTTTGGCTTTCCAGACATTGTAACGGTTATTCTTCATAATCATAAAGGGGCTCATAGGGACCAATTGAGGATCTTGACAAGAGGTAAGGAAAAAGTTGAGAATTTTCCTCAACCCCATAAGAGAGGAGAAAAAGTGATCTTTACTCCTCTTACTAAAAATGGCATTATTCCTATTTTTCCAAATAGACCAAAAGAGGTGGTTTCTGATAATCTGCCACAGAAGGATGTCCATGCCACAAGATTCACCAATCAAAATATCTTTACAACTGGGAATTTTGAACCCCTGCAACTGACAGAAGGACCAGATGCACTCCCAAAATCTGGCAGCAAATTTACACAGGATAAATAGATGATCCAAATCCTCTTCTTTTCCACAGAGCTTGCAGAGACCAGCATCAATTTTATACTTCCTAGAATGGCTACCAGTCCAGACACCTTTGTGAAGAATGAGCCAGTTAAGACAGGACTGCTTGTTAGAGAGAGGGAAAGCCCAAGTACACTTGTATGATGATCTATTTCTACCAAAATTTAAGGGTCCCATTTGGTGTTAACGCATCCACCTCTAGAATTTTGACCAAGCACTTTCCCGAGAACACCCCCAAGTCTTTCCACCCAAGGGTAAAACTCTATTGGGAGGTTTGGGAAATCCGCCCATATAGGGAATTTTGTGGGTTTCACTCCTTTAGGGTTGAATCCAGTATGCCATTTAAAAATGAAATGGCTATATTTTTTATTAACCAATGAATCTCTGAGATAATCTGGAAACTATTGGCATCATTTAAAAAAACAAAAAATAATCATTGGGAGGAACTAAACATGTTTTACAAATAGGCCTCTAGCTTCCCAGTTGCTTTTGATCTAGAGTTTAAGAACCTCTTGGTTAGGCCTTGGGCAATGACATAGCCCTATCACCACCCTTTCCATTAACTGATTTTGCCAAATATCGAAGCTATTTTTATCAATCAATAACACATCATCTTCAACCATAAAGTCCACTCAGTTGACTTCAAGATGATGGGGATTCTCCTCATCAATGTTTTTACCTTTATCTAAAAAATAGAATGGGTTAAGTCCGTTACTTGGAATGCCTTGGAAGGTTGAGGGAACTTTATGCATGAAAATCCCTTTAGCAGTTTTTGCATATGTTCGGGGTTGGAGACTTAGTTCCACTTGAGGAGCCAACATACTACTCTCAAGTCTTGGAGTGTTGATGGTCTCTCACCATGTCATTAGAGTGTTGCTGTGGCACAGTGAACCTGTCACAGAGCACTTCATGGGGGGACATTGTCTCCCATAGGGGAGAGATAAAGCTATCTCAGGAGGGACCAAGCTCGACTAAGATGGTAGGTAGCCTCAAGTGCAGAGAACACATATAAAAGGTCGAGCTTCTATATGTGTTGTCATTTCCAATTTGTGTTGTTCTCGTAAAGAAAGAGAAAAAAGTGAGTGTGTGTGTTTTTTTCTTTTTTGTAATGGAGGTTTGGCAAGCGTCTATCATTTCGAGCTTTAACTTTGAAAAAACAATTGTATAAGTGAATGAGCATAATATTCGTGAGACCTCAGTATCCCACAAAGCAAAAATTAAACAAGATTACAACTAGTTTCAATTGATTTGGACTGACCAAAACCATTACATGTCCAATCCAGAGATTGAACTCTAGACCTCTAACTCAAGAAACGAAAGATTCAACCAAAAGAACAACGGGACATGGAGAAAAGTTTTTTTTTTTTTAAATGGAGGTTCGGCCAAGGCCTACTCCCCCGGACTTTAACTTTGAAATTACAACTGTACAAGGAAGGGCATAGTACCCATGGGACCCCCCTTATCCCACAAGAACAGGGGTTAGTAGACTCAGACGGGGAAGGACTTACAACATCACGCCCGAAGGCAGCATCACGAAGGCAGTATCACGCCCGAAGGCAGCATCACGCCCGAAGGCGCAGGTGTCCCGCAGCACAGGGGGGTTGAACCCACGCCCCCGCCTCAAGAGGCGAGGGATTCAACCACTAAACCAGGCTTCTGGGACGACATGGAGAAAAGTTGAATGTGTTATTTCGAATTTTCTGTTCGTTTTTTAAGAAGGTGGGCCTGGCTTTCAAGTTTGTTCTTCCAAGAAATCAGTCCTGACTCCTCCTGAGATGCGGGTTGATTAGGGTGTGGAAAGTCACGTGAAGTTGGGATGCGAAACACGAGCGAAAAAGGGGTTGATTTCAAAAACGTAGAATTCGCCAAAAGATTTATGAAGAAACGACAAGAGAGTACAAGTGCGTGTGAATGTGAGTGTGTACGGAGGCAGCCAAAAGAATATTAGCAAAGGTCAAAATGAGTCGGACGGACATACCAAAAGGTATAGTTATTAGTAACTCTGTGCGTGACAGCGTGTGAGAGAGCCATCTCTCTGTGTACGTCGAGGAGGACACACAGAATGGAGGTCTTTCACGTAAAAGAAATGTTCAAATCACTCACTCTCACACACACTATACACAGTACAGTGTACACTATACACACACACAAGCAATTCGTGCAGCGAAGGTCTTTGAAGGCGAAGAACCGAGTCTAAGGAGTCTTTTTCATTTATGAAGGCGACAAAGAAGGTGGGTGGCAACAACTTCGAGCTTTTTCAGGGCGGCTATGGCGGGTGAAGGTGAGAGCAGCCGACTCCGAGGCGAGCTAGCTGAGGAAATAACTCCGCCAAGCAATGCGCCCAAGAGCTTAAGAGCTTAAAGTCAGGGAGATTAGGCTAAGGCCGAACTTCCTTTTATTAAAAAAAAAAAAAGAGCTTAAGGAGATGCTGCGAGCTTTTTCAAGGCGGCTATGGCGGGTGAAGGTGAGCAGCCGACTCCGAGGCGAGCTAGCATGAGGAAATGACTCCAAGCAATGCGCCCAAGAGCTTGAGGAGCAAAGTTAAAGCCACAGTAGTGAAGGATCTCCTCGGGGCTTAAAATTGACTGTTTTTTTCTTGACAATTTTCAAACAGGTAGAGTTTAAAACATCATGTCAAACGATATGCTTCGATTGGTACTTGTCTGTCCATTTTTTTTTCAGACATATACATATAATTTTTTAAGCCAGCTCAAGATATGCCCATGAAAGTTGCCTTATAGTTTTTTCGTGTCATATGGCATTTTGTCATACCTAACCTCCATCTTGAATGTAATGAAGTCTTTTGTTGGGAATGATAGGAAGGAGCACTAGCAAAGACCTTCCTCCCAAGAGAAACTTCGGAGGGACTGAAAAGAAAGACAAAGGCACTGACAAGATAACCAAAGGGTAGTCACCTTGAAAACAAGACCAGCTTCCAAGGGTAACCAAGGAATTTTGTATTTATATGTGAAAGGTCAAATGATCATCACACACTTTTGTATATGTTCTTGAATAAAACATATAGTGGCCTGCTCAGTTTTAGATTGTAGATTCGATTGTTGGTCGTGTGCAAGAAAGGACTTCAATGATCAAGGAAGACAAAGCACTCGTACTTCCTAGGAGGTCAACCATTTCAATAGTGTTCCCCCCAAGGCTCACTTAACTGGTAGGCTTCTCTAGCACTAAGCCCTAGTTGCTTACTAATTCTAGGATGAAGATACTTATGGTTCACATTATTTTGGAGTCTTCAAAGTGTTTTCTTGGGCTCTTTGCATCAATTTTTTGAGAGTTTGTTTGGGTGCAAAATTGAGAAAAATTAAAAGCTGGTCTTGCAATTTTGGGATAGTTTTGGCTACATAGGTGGAAAGATTCATACAAAGATCAATCTTGCTGCTAGAGGCACTTGACATTGTGTCTCCTTGGCAATATACATTCAACTTTATCACTAAATTTTCAACTCTTGAGTGGAAGGCTTTCAATTGTGGTGGGAACATCCACCATAAGTTTATGTAGATTTTTTGGGTCTAAAGAATGAAGTTGGCAAACACTTGCAGGTGTTGTTGCTAAGTGTTTGGGCTATAAATTCAGCCCTTCATTGCCATTGCATTGCATATACTAAGCACATGTGAAGAAGTAATGTTTGACTCATCTTCTAGCTTGTTGTCGTGGAGAATAATGCATCTTAGTATTAGAAAAACTTGGCTTATGCTCTTGAGATTGGTACTAGATCTTTGATTTCACGTCTTCTAGTGGAACAAAAACTGTTGTTATCCAAATTCGTTCCATTTTTGTCTTTTCATTTATCCAATTATTATTATCTCAATAATATCTTGGTGATTGCATACCAGGAAGGTGATTACGATACAGGCATGGTCAATTTTCAAATGTATCTCGAGTTTTTTGACATATGTATTTTGTGCTCCTTGCATGCCTATGATAAAAACCTTTATTGGCTCCACATGAACTTCAAGTAATTGATAATGGAAAGCTCAAAGATCTTCAATATAGTCCCTCTATCTATGAGGATATTAAGTACCCAATAGTCTTTCCATACAATGCCAATTTGAACATATGGCCATCAATATGTGAATCTTTAATTCTTTTGCATTTCCAATCAATAAGTAGCTATTGGTATACATATGAAAATTTTTTTTTTTCTTTGAGTCGTGTTCCAATAGACTGTTAGGGTTTCCAAGCTAGCAATACCAATTTAAGAGAAGTAACTCAAGAAGTTGTGTAATGGTGTAAATTAATCAGATAATATATGTATGAGATTCCTTATAACATTCCAATAATCGAGAAATGAGACAGCCTTTACATTACAAAAGTAACAATGCAATTAATGAATTGACAAGTTATCAGTAAAAGTGGTATTCCAAAGGACCATTAGGGTTTCCAAGCTAACAACACCATCTTAATGGAAGCAATGATAGAAGCTAGGTAAAGATGCAAATTGCTGAAATATAAATGTGTTGGGGAGTTCTTTAGTTGAAAGGGACTTGAGAGTTTGTAGGAGAAGAACAGAGAAGAAGCAGAAATGAAAATACTCTACAAGTCTCTGTGTTCTGATTAACAATGAGAATACAATATTCTTGTCCAGAATATTACAAGAAATGGTTCTTAATACGTAGCCCATAAGCCATAGAGCACACACACACAAATATACAAGATACCAAAATTCCTTGAGAAGTCAACCTTCTCTGTACCGGGCCTCCATCCCCTTTGGTAGCTTGCTCTTTGTGCACACCTTGCATTCAAACTTCCAATGGGGTTGGAGAAAGAGCCACCTTCTGTCGATGTGCAACACCTCCTCACTCGTACCTTCATCCACCTTGGTTACCTTCCTTAATGGCTCTTTGTGCACTTTCTCTCTGCACACTTTGTCACCTTCCTTGCACACTCTGCTCTCCCTTTGCTTCTCTGCATATGCACTAGTTCAAAGTGTCTCTTACTCTTCTCTTACTCTCTAGTGTAGACTATGCTCTCTCTAGCTTAGTCTCACTCCAAGAATGCTCTTGCTTGTTGTGTCTTTCTAGTGGCCCCAATTCACTTCATGTACATTGCTTTTTAATTGCTCGTGTGTCTTGGTCCTCATTTGATGTCCCAAGAACTAGTTGTTGAGGAAGGCCAATGAATGCCTATTTTTTCTTGACCTTAGGAGATTCAAAAAAAAATTTAAATGGGGCCACACATAAACTCTTGCATACGGCTTCGCTTCATTTCCCTTTTACTTTTGACCTTAATTTCACTTAGACCTTATTTTCTCCAATTTATGGGCATAACGGAGGGTTCAATTGACCTTTATTGGACACCTAAAACCCCTTAAAAAACCTTTAAAAAAATACAATTTTGCAAGCCCTTGTTAACAAACCATTTGTGCACTACCTGTACACCCACATTCTTAGCCACTTGTGCACCACGTGTGCAGAACTTTACCAAGTCATTACTTGGACCTTTGGCCAGGTCAACAATTACCCACCACCTAATGGGCTCTCCATCTTGGAGAGAGAAGAGCCAAACCACGATCAGTAATGCGACACCCGAACACATGCGACACCCGAACACATGCGACACCCGAACACAAGAAGAGATAAAACCGTGTACAAAACATAGTAAAATATTGTTGTCGGTTTGTTCCTAGTGTCATATACTGATGATTGCAGATTTCATGGCGTAGACTCTTTTGCCGTATCCGATATTATAAAGGATCCGTTGACAAGAATTCTTTCGACTGAGTGATGATTGAATGTTTAGAAGAATTATCCTTCATTGAATGATGCTCCTTTCCGATACTATCTACTTGCAACCCATAAGGCCCTGATCCAGTTCCTATGTAACAATTGCGAGGAGGTTTTCTAGTAGATGCATCATAGTGACATGCCTCCACACCCCCTATGCCTATAATTCCATCAATAGAATGACATAATTTTTATAGATTCTATCAACCACATTTCTGATACATTGGATATATAGCAGGCACTACTTCTAAAGAGTGTTTTATGAGCACTTGTTATAAATCAATCATTTTTTATGTTAGATGACGGTCCTTCAACAAAAGTGATCTTCTGCTGTAGACTCTTTACCCAGCTCAATTGGTTTGACTGTTAAGTAAGTTTGTGGGTCTTGATTCACTGACCGAGTATTAGCATTCAATGTGTAACTTTCCATCTGTCGCTTGCTTGCCAAAAATGTTGCAACTTGTCCCGATTCGCTGGCCTGGTGGTTGGGCCTCTTGCCTCTTGATGCAGGGGCGAGGGTTCAACACCTGGCAGCAACATGTAGGGACATTTGAATCCTGGAAACTGTTGTATGTGGCTGTTGGCCACTGTTTGACCATCCCCGCAGTACTTGTGACCACCATTTAACCCAGTCTTGTAAACCCCTGTTCTTGTGGGATAAGGGGGGTCCCATGGGTACTATGCCCTTCCTTGTACAGTTGCAATTTCAAAGTTAAAATCTGAGGGAGTAGGCCACGACCGAACCTCCATTTAAAAAAAAAAAATGTTGCAACTTTTATGGAATGGCCCTCACTCGATCTATTGTCACAATGAACGGCGACCAGATGAGTCTCACTCTCCACTAAATCACAAAGGATAGAATTCTTGCCCATTCCTATAATCTTCATTGCGAGCATATTCCTTATAATCTTTTATCTTGATTGCGAGCATATTCCTTATGCTTATTCTCCTAAAAAGCTCCACGGCCAACGAGCACATCAGATGTTTCCTTTCAATATTTGGATGCTTCATTATAGACTCCATTCTCTTCTCCGACATCGACAGCATCCAAAGCTCTTTAATTTTAAGATACTCAATTATGGTACCGAAAACTTCGTATACTCTTATCTCCAGGTTGAAATCCATGTCTCCATGTCGCTCCGAGAGAGAGAGAGAGGTGTGTTAAAATTGCAAAGTACAACAGAGACATCGTATGGGCGTAGATCAAGAAGCCACACTTTTTATTCAATTCACTTAAAAAAAAAATGGAGCTTTTTATTCAATTCACTTAAAAAAAAAATGGAGGTTTGGTTGAGGCCTACTCCTCTAGGCTTTAACTTTGAAATTGCAACTGTACAAGTGCATAGTACCCATGGGACCCCCTTATCCCACAAGAACAAGGGTTTACATAGCTGGATTAGACTGTGGTCACAACTACCGTGGGGCAGGACAAACGGTGGCACATCAGCCACAAGATACAACTTTCCATGATAACATGTCCCTTACATGTAGCCGGTGGGGGTTGAACCCTCACCCCCGCCTCAAGAGGCGAAAGGCCCAACCACCCAAACAAGCGGCTTGAGAGACTGGTCTATTCAATTGCTAAGAACGGTTCTTTATACATGTGAGACTGGTATGGTAGTTGTACTCGAATTCCTAGGATAACTAGTGAATGTCGGGTGACTTATTTTAGGGATGATGCTTACATACTTATCTTTTATTAGTGACACACCTCCCATAAATTGGAAGGGTCATCATAAGGTATCAAGACCACTATTTGTACAACATTCCCAATGTTTGGCCCTTGGAAGAGATTTGGTTAAGAAATCAGTCCACTGATACTGGGTACAAACATGAATTAGTTTAGTGTGTCCTTCATGTACAAGTTCGCATATAAATTGCAATTTTAGGGCAATATGCTTAGTCTTTTCCGAGTGCTTGAGATTTTTTGCTAAGACTATAGCAGAGAGATTATCATAGTGTAGTTTTAAAGGTTGAATAGTAAATAACTTGGTTTCCTCAAGGAGAGTCTTTAGCCATATGCCTTCTTTCAGAGCCATAGTCATCAAGACATACTATGCTTCATTACATGAGAGAGAGATTCGTTCTTCTTTTTAGCTTTTCCATGAAACAACTACCTCGCAATAAGAAATACAAAGCCAGAGGATAAAGCTATCAACCTGTGTTAGATGGATAAGTTCAAATTCGCCAAAAGGGAGGCAAAAATGTATCACACATTAACCATGGAAAAATTTGATATGTGTACCAGACTGAGTAGCAGTGGAAACTGAAAGGAGACTCTTACTTTGACCTGGGATATGATAAATATCAGCTATGGTGATAGTGGCACCACTCGGATGGGAGACTTTCATGGTGCCAATACTTGCAGCTTGCAAAGGACGATCATCTCCCATATACACACATGCTTGCTTGGTTAGCAATGAGTAGGTATCTAACCAGTGTCGTGATTAGTTGCACCTATGTCTAAGAGCCACTCGGTGTTGCTGAATAACATTATGGAATAAGGAGTTGTATGTAATAACCAATAAGTGAAGAGTTGAAGAGAGTTTACTGGATCTGCAGAAGTTGGTCCATCAAGTAATGCACGTTGAGCACGGCGAAAGCGGTGTGGACGTTGAGCAACATGCTTCCACTCATTTGTCCAGTGTTCAATGTTGAACATGGTGCCTCCAACAACATCGAATATGTAGATTATTGGCACACTCCAAGTGAGAACGAAACCAAGAGGGCTTAGTATCTCAATGCATCACAAGCAACTCACACATCACAAATATTGAGTGCATAGTCATGTTCAAGATGCCCCACACATCTGCAATAATCACATGTGACTGATATATTACGATCACTAGTCCGATGAGATTGGGTATTCTGAAGCCGTGTGTTGGAACATAATAGCTTATGAGAGAAGCGTTGATGCCTTTGCACAACAAACACTATGGTAGAAGTGTTGCCAGTCGTGGACATGTGTAGGGCATCTTCTTGAAGGACTCTTGCAATGAGGGCCTCCATGGTGAGGCCAACGACTGAGGATTGTGTCATTATAAACGGGCACCAAGAGGAAGGTAACACAGTGAGGAGAAGCATTACTTTAAGACTTTGATCTAGTTTGATGTCGAAAGAGGAGAACATCATCCAGAAGTGTACGCCATGAATCTGTGAAGGTGGGGACTAGTTGTCTTTCTGCAAGGCTAGAGAAGAGCAGTTTCTTTAGTACAGTGACGTGCATAATCAGGTCTTTATGATTGTTGGTAGTAGCCAGAGGCACAAATGTCGAGGAAGCATGTGAAGACAAAGCACAACAAAGTAGCAGGGAGTCAATCGAATTATTTTTTCAAACAAATATGTTTCAAAATACTTTTCAAAACCATCAAGAATGATTTTCATCACTATTATATCATATGTAACATAGAAAAAACGCTTTTTGTAATTTATAGCTCCATTTTCTGCAAGCCGAGGAATCCTCAAGCTTGAGGAGCTTGGGTAGAACAAGCCCACCAATTTTGGCTATTTTTAAACACCGTTTACCCTTTCAAATAGCACCTAGAACCTATTTTTTAACTATGCCAGTCACTAGATGTGAAACCAGTGAAAACTAGTCTAGAATCTATAAAAAGAGCTACAGAGCTCATTTTTGAGGTTGGTTAGTGTGATCTTAGAACTATTTTGAGCTTGTAATTGAGATCTTGAGCAATAGAGTCTATTTTCCTACCTTCCATTGTACCTTGCTTGTCTCTTCTTTGTGTGTGTGTATGTGTGTGTGCATCTCTATGCTTCTCACCTTCACTCTCACTACATCTCACATTCACGATCTTCATATCACTCCTATCTCTTTCGCGGATTGACATTAAGGAGGTGAAGCTTCTTAACGTGGTTCTCACCATTGTGCTAGAGCAACACCAAATTTGGCACCGTTGCCAGGGATCCAGTCTAAGACGAATGTGTGATGGTAAGAGTATAGCAAGAAGTGGCGTTGGAAGGTAAAAATTTTAGTTTTTGTTGTTGATTTTAATTAGTTTTTAGTGTTTTTCATCTCCCCTACACTCCTCCTTCACCAGCACATCATCATCTTCCACTCCAAAGAAATCAGAAAATTCACCATATCCACCCATTCTCCTCATTTCCCCTCATTTGTGCATGCGAGAGAGAGAGAGAGAGCTTCGTGCTTGTATATGCTTTTGTCTTTTTGATTTCTCTTGCAGGTACAGAGCTCTAGTGCATCAAGAAAGCTTCCAAAAGGTAAAAAATCACTTTCTGTCAGAAATCTACCGTGTGTGTCTGTAAGGAATTGAAGTCACACCCTCTTGGTTAGGAATGTGATGGGCTAACCACTTGCCCCAAAAGCCATGGTTGAGGATTACTTCCTAATCCTCTCTCTTAGGGTGTGGTTCAACCATCTCCAACCTATCACTTTATTACATTCTTCCCCCCTTGGTCAATCATTGTCCTCAATGATCTGCTCTTGTATCTCTCTAGCCTCGGTGATCGGCCCCTTGAACTCCCTAGGTGCCCTTGAATTGATGTCCCTCAACCTCGCATAGTTTCTTGAACCTTGTTAGCAACCTTGGTCTCTTGAACCCTTGCTCTCAACCTTGGTGTCTTGAACCTTCTTGTTCGCAACCTTGGTGTCTCGAGCCCTTGTTCTCAACCTTAGTCTTGAACATTGTTCTCACCCATGCTTGGTATCTTGAACACTCAATCAAGTGCCACCCAAGGATTCCCAAGTAATTCACACTTCCAACCTAGCTCATTGGAAAGTTCGTTCCGAGAGCTTTCCAACGGTATATTACACGCCTCAATCCGACCTATGGATTGAGAGATACACCCCAATCATTGTAAGGTCCATCCTTGAAACCGACACGCTCGCCTTCCACAATTCCTACCCTTTCACATAGAGGATGCCCAAGCGTCTTTTTTAGAGGCCATTGGGCCATTCCACCTTGCCCAAGCCTACTTCCTAGGCTCTGATACCAATGTAAGGAATTGAACTCACACCCTCTTGGTTAGGAATGTGATGGGCTAACCACTTGCCCCAAAAGCCATGGTTGAGGATTACTTCCTAATCCTCTCTCTTAGGGTGTGGTTCAACCATCTCCAACCTATCACTTTATTACAGTGTCAGACCATCGCGATGGTCTGCCAAGTTCGGCATTTTTGGTAAGTGACCACACCACGAGGTAGGCGACACAAGCGCATATACGAATCCACACTTGTATTCAAAAAATTTGCATTTTGGTGGACCATCACGATTGGCTCACGCCATCGCGATTGTGTCAGACCATCACAATTGGCTCACGCCATCACGACGGCTCGACCGGACCATCGCGTCGGTCTCACACCATCGCGACGGTTCACTTGAACCATCGCGACGGTCACCGACCATCACGACGATTCCGTTGACCCCACGTGTTGGAACTGAAGGACTCACAAGGCAAGGAAGCGTACGAAGGGAGTCAGAGAGAAGAGAAAGCACAAGCAGACAGAGCAGTCAACGACGATCTGGCAAGTAGGCCAATATTTTTTTCAGGACACTAACGCATATCAGAGAGGTGGACACACAAGGAGAAGGAGCAAGTAGGGAGCTCCAGGAAATGTATGTCCAAATGTTAGTAGAATCCCTACAAAAATAGTGATTTTCATCACTAACAATCATTGTAAATATCATTTCCCTATTTTTGTAGCTCCATTTTGTGCAAGCCAAGGAGTCCTTGAGCTTGAGGAGCTTTAGGAGTACCTACCTGTCAGTTTTCACATTTTTTAGACTTCGTTTGAACCTCCGAATAGGGTAGAGAACCTAATTTTTAACTAGGCCGGACACTAGGTCTGAACATGGCCAAAACCTAGTCAAAAACTATAAAAAGAGCTAGAAGGCTCATTTTTGAGGTTAGATTGTAATTGAAATGAACTTGTAAGAGCTTTTTGAAAGTAATCTAAGAACTCCATTGCTTCTCACTCTTTGTCTTGCGGTGTGTGCGCGTGTGTGTGTATGTGTGTGCATGTTTGTGTGCTTCTCACTCACGCACTTGTGCCTCCACTTGCTCGAGGTCTTCATACCATCCTCACATCTTCCCAGATTGACATTAAAGGAGGTGCTACTCATCACTGAGCTACACCAAATTTTGGCGCCGTTGTGGGGGATCGAGCTTTGAGGACGAGCGTGTGATGGTAAGACGTAGAGTTGAGACGTTGGCGTCGTAGGTAATTTCTTTACTCTTCTTGTTTTTCTCTTCCTTACCTCACCACCATCATCACCATCATCATCCTCACCATCTCCCACCTCCATCTCCATCATCGCAAAAATTTCAGTTTTTTGATCATATCTCGTTCCTCCTTTCATTTCCCTCATTCCACTTGTGAGAGAGCGAGAGAGCGATATTGTGTGCGTTGTTTTTGCATGTTTGTTGAGTTTCTTGCAGGTTCCAGCAGCATCATCCCCTCCAGCACGTTGCGCAGGTACGGAAATGTGCAGAACTGTCTCGCAGCCGCCAGCTTCTGTCGATCGCGATTGACAGAAACTTTCATCTTTTGGTAAAATTGAGTGCACCACAGTAGACTAGAGGCCTTGCACAGCACAGATCCACAAAAATTTTTGAAAAAATTGCAACATTTCAGTCCACCGCGATTGATAGCATCCATCGCGATTGACACTATCCATCGCGACGGACAGCCAGTCCATCGCGATTGACAGACCCCGACAGACACCAGTCCATCGCGATCGACACCAGTCCATCGCGATTGACACCAGTCCATCGCGATTGACAGCCCAGTCCATCGCGATTGACAGCCATTTTTTGCCATTTTCTAGGGTTTATTAAATTGAGGATTTTGGCTAATTTTGGACATGGATCATGGACTCTAGAGCACATAAGGACGCTATAGGCAAATAAACCAAGGAAAACCTGTTGACCTGTTAGCCTGTTTGAACCCTGTTTTAATCCCTGAAGCCTGAATTGACATAACTTTCTCATACGAAATCCGTTTGCTGTGATTCTTGTTTTGAAGTTGACCATACCCCGAGGTAGGAAGACTGAGGGATCCTTGGGATTGTTTTCCATAAAGGCAAAGGATAATTTGGTCTGTGAGTTACATGCATGAAAGTGGTCTATTGTGTCATTTGAATCTAAGTCTTGAGCTAACTGTGGGACTTTTACAGGTCCAGTAAGAGCACTTGAGGGCATTCTAAGCAAGAGTAAGTGCAAGCTTGGGAACACACGTCCTGGGCACACTAGGGCAACAACACAAGGAAAGAAACTCAAGGTTGGAAAATCCTCAACTCCCTTTGTCAATTCCTAGCTTAGGCTAAGAACGACTAGTGCTAGGAGTAAGTTAGGGCAACGATAGGCATCAATCAAGTTGAAGACTACCTATGCACTCAAGTTCAAGATTAAACATAATCTCTTCGTGATGCGATAACTTTAAAGGAAAGAATCTAACGTGGAACGATCAACTTACAGTGCGAAAATTAACTCAAATATTCCTGACGACGTGATATTCTGACTAGAGCATAAACACGATAATCGACTAAAAAAGAATCAAGTGACTGATACAAAAGAACTCAGCAACGAGGTTGTACTTGGGCAAATTTGGGCTATTCAATTAGGCTTATGAACCTTAAATCAGGGCGACATCTAGGGAGAGATAGACAAAGTCTTAGGTCTTCAGAGGCTAGTGTCAACCACACTGCTAGGTCTTGGGCCCAGCAGTTGAGCCACCACTCATACTACCCTAGCTCTAAGACTAGTGAATCAGAGATGTCTCAAGGCATGGATCGACCTACGGGAAGTTCAGGAGTGCCATACTTGCACAGGGTAGAAGGCCCCTACAAGACGCAGCTGGAATACCGGACCAACCGATTAGGTGCTAGCATCTATGAGGACGGCCTAGGAAGATCTGTGGTCCAAATCAAAAATCCAGGCCAATCTATTGGGCTAGAGCACCCTGCTGTCAAGTTTGAAAATGGTGCATACCTTGATAAAGAGGGAACCATATACGTGGTCACTAGTCACTCGGAGAGGAGAGATGAATTCGGGAATGTGATCCTTGAGACGGACATAGAGGACCTAGAACAAGGAAACATGGGTGCAGAAACCCGAGGACCCCTCGAGGGAAATCTGTTCTTACGAGAATTCTCACTCCTGAGTGGATTCCCCAAGACAACAAGAGCATAGATCTACTTCTGAACCGAGAGACTGATGAAGCCTTTTGGAGGTATAAATCTGATCGACCAAATGATATAGGAACAATCATGATCTTTGAGTTTAAAGATCCAGATAGCCCAAGCAGAGTGACCTACTTAGATCACGCTTCAGAGAGGATCTTTGTGGTTACAGAACATGATAGACATGCTTACACTTGGAAGGGTGAATTCGTTTTCCCCCAACCAAGATCGAATGTGTCCTATGGTCACCCTAGAGCTGGAACATCCCAAGCTCATGGAACTCAAAGAGACAGAAGTAGAGATAGGCCAGAAGTAAGCTTTGCCAACCCAGGGGGCAGAGAAAGAACGAGGACGGAAACAAATAGAGTAGAACCTGAGGTACTTAGAGCTCCCATGAATCAAAGAAATGCGGATGAGTTCCCTCTACCACGACCTAGAGAGCACACAAGGACTCTGATACCGACTCAGCTAGTTAAGTCCATGAAGAACTACTTCGATGGCACTGGAGATCCCTACGATCATGTGGCTGACTTCAGGAAAGTCTTGAGAGCTGAACAAGTGGAGGATCTATTCATGCAGTACAATGCCTTTGGTCTAACCCTTAGGAACACTGCCCTGACATGGTTTCAGCCACTAAACGAGAGACAGTTCAGGAGCATAGACCAACTTCTAGAGGCATTCATTATCGAATTCTCTAAAAGTGGCATAAGACATAGCACTTCCTCGCTGATTCACAGCTTCAAGCTAACCCCTCAAGAGACCATGAGACTTGCTGGAAGAAGATTTAGGCAATACTTGGAGAGATGCCCTGTCCCTGAGCTACCCACACCAGCTAAGCAAGTGGCTTTATTCTTGGATGGATTGCTAAGTACCAAATTGAGGTCATATGTGTATCTGAAGGACCCTAGGACTATAGAAGAGTGTGTACGCATGTGTATTGACATTGAGGATAACCTAGGGGAGGAGTTAGAGCTATCCAAAATATACAAAGATTCAGATAGTGCCTCTAGCCTCTCTTCCACGCAATCCACATCAATTGAGGAACTTGCAGAGAAAGTAGCTCAGAAATTAGGTGTCACTAGCAAACAGATCCCAAGGTTTGCCCCTGTGAAAAGATGCTATACTTGTGGTGGCGACCACATGGCGAATGTATGTCCCATTATGGCTCAACCCCAAGTAAATCCTAGTAGCCAGTACTGCACCATAGAATGGAGGTACACCAATCACACCGCGCAAGAGTGCCCCTACAATAAGCAAACCGTTAGGCAGACGTACCCACAACCATACCCTCAACAAGGAAGATACTAGAACCAGCACCCACCTCAGCAGTATACTAGGCCTCAGCAAAACTACCAACCGCAATATCAGGCCCAAATGAGACCCCAGCCTGTGCTAGCACAACAACCACCTGCTCCTACTAATGTGATCCCAGTAAAATATGCAGCGGCAGAAGAGAACCTGAATAGAGCTATAGTCCCTGTAACACCATTGCTTTCTGAAAGTGACCCGAGTGACCATAGCTTTGATTCGACACATATTGACAGCCCCCAGGCCTACTACATGCAATCTCCGGAACATGGTGAGTCCTATTACAGTGAAGAGCCAAATGAACCTAATTGGGAGTCAGATTACACAAACGTCATGTATGCAAACCCCAACCCTAGACCTCAACCTAGGCAGGTAAGACCCCCATTCCCTAGAGGACCATGCTACAGATGTCAAGGAGATCATCTCATTCGTGATTGTCCCGTGCCCCCACCTACACAATCCCAGTCAGTGACGATCCAGGGCTTTTGCCAAGACTGTGGAAAGGAGCATCTCTTACGAGATTGCCCAAAGAAACCCAATAATATGCCAAAAATCACTCCTATCAACGTTATTGGGTTAGTTGTAGATTCCACAGGGAGTGTGACTTCCACTGCACCAGTACAAGTAATCACTAGAGCCCAAGCCTTGCAACAGAACCAAAGCGTAGGCCAGGAAAAGAGCCCAAATGTTAGTGAAACGGAGAGCATGGCAAAGAAGAGGACTAGAGCTTGGAGAGATAGTCGTGAAAGAATGAAAAGACAATGGGCAAAAAAGATGAGTGAACTCGAGGAAAGCCTCAGAGAAACAAAGGCCAGGATAACTGAACTCACATCTCAAACTCCCTCTCACACTACCACACCACCACCATTCCCGTCTCCATCCGACCTGCCACCTTCCAACCCACCTCACACAATTCCACCACCCCCAAGAGTAGGATCAGTCCTAGCAGATCCCACTCCCGAGGACCTTAATATGATGCTTAAAGCCTATCAGGCCAGAATCCAAGAAGGGCCAAACGTAACTGATCATGAAAAGTGTTACCCTAAAGCAGAACTAGAGCTAGAACGAACCAAAATTTGTGCTAAGATGGTGGAATTGGCTCAGACCATGTTTGAAGCCAGTCGCCTTTTTAACATATCTAGCTCAGCCAAGACACAGCTTCACTTTGAAGGACTGTTAGAAAGAATTGAGAGGCTAATTGCACAATCAGAAAAGGAACCCGCCTCTCAACACAAGGACAAGGCAAGTGAAAGAGTGAGCCTTCCGGCCCAGGAAGCCTATGTGCCTAACTCTACGGAGCCAGACACATCATCTTCTATGAATCGGTTCACACCAGAATTCCTACGAGAGATTCAAGAAGACAAATGGGCTAAGGAAAGTGAAGTCCCTCCTCCCATTGAACTTGTGGATGATGCACATGACCAATTCCCACAGGACATCCCATCCATTTACGAGGAGCAGGAGAGCACCCACTCTCAGGAAAGACTAGACTTTGAGTCTAATTCTTTACAAGAATTACCCCACTTCACAGGCCCATGGGAAGCTAAGTCTACTTGTATGAGAGCACCCACGGTCATGGTAAGAAACGAAGACTCGATCATACCTAGGAACACAGAGGTAGTGAAAAACACTAAAGTACAATGCAACCTCACCTTAGAAGAGCTACTCAAAGTAAGGCCAGAGCTATGGAAACATGTAGCCAAACAAGTACCAGAGATAGCAAAACCTCGTTCGCAGGTAGGGTCCCAGAGAACAGTGCTAGAGATACCATTGGACAAGATAGGAGACATGAGTGAGGGCGAAGAGGGAAACACATATCTTCCTATCACCCATCAAGGATACACCACCAAGGCCATTTTAGACTCAGGCGCAAGGGTTGCAATTGCTACTACTTCCCTATGGAAGCGTTGGGGCAAGCCAGCACTCACGCCCACAAGGATGAAATTGCAAATGGCCGATGGTCACATAGAGAGACCCCTAGGGCTGTTAGAAGGAATAACTCTCACCACCTGTGGTGTTGAGTTCGAGCACACATTTGCTATATGCGATTTTAGCAAAAATCATGCCTATGAGATGATTTTGGGAAGACCCTTTATGCGACAGTTGCAAGTGGTACAGGATTGGGGAACCAATTCTTTGTACCTACAACACTTAGGTGTTACGACCAAAGTGAATCTCAAAGATTACTCTCATAGAGATGTCCCTCCTATCCAATGGAATCCCATCCATAGAGCCAAAGATGATACAGAATCGGTGCATTCCATAGGGTCAGGATCCTCATGGATGCATGAAGACACCCACTTATGGATGTGCAAAGTAGCAGTAGAAGAAGAGAAGAGAGAAGAAGCCAGAGAGATAGGTGCAAAAGAAACACATAGATCAATTCAAGACCCAGCCTATGCGCCTGTAGTTTTTCCTGACGAAGAATTTGAACCCCACGGCTGGGCAGAAATCCTAGCAACAATGGATGTAGCCATCAATGAAGAACAATGGACACCTCACTGTGATGAAGATGTCTATGACATTTCAGTCTTCTCCATAGAGCCAATCATGGGAGAGGCAGTTCTAGAAGAATGCGAACCTAGCCCTGATGCATTTGAAGATGCGAGCGACTCCGATCTATAGTCAATCATTATGGACCCACCTTTTGCATCAGATGAAGAATACTTCTATGAAGTAGAATTTCAACCCCAGAGGCACGGAGAGCTTACAAAAGACGTAAGGCTAGCCACACATGTAACCCCTAAGGAAGAAGGAAAGAAAAGGAAGAAGAAAGAAGTCACACAAGAAGAGGAGGAATCTTTGTTTGAGGTCCCAGAAAATTTTAAGAAGTATGAGATAGATGACAGGAGAGTCATGATCAGAATGCATAAACGGGAGGCACAATCAGGAGAGGCCTATGATAACAAAGAAACCACAAAGAAAATAGTTGTAGCCATAGAAGAAGGAGAAGAGAGATGCACGTACATAGGCCATGACCTGACAGAAGACGAAGAGCACGAATTGGTAACCTTGCTAAGAGAGTACAGAGATGTATTCGCTTGGAGCTACAAGGATTTGAAAGGAGTGGACCCTGACATATGCTCACACACTATCCCCATGACCTCAGATGCCAAACCCTCTAAGCAAAAGCCATACACATACAATGACAACTATGCGGCCAAGATCAAGGAAGAGATAGATAGACTGGTTGAAGCTGGATTCATCTATGAAATTGAGCATACTGAGTGGGTATCCCCCATCGTAGTGGTGCCCAAGAAAAATGGAAAGCTGCATGTGTGCATTAACTTGAAGAAGGTTAATGCAGCCACAATTCGAGATAATTATCCGCTTCCTATCACAGAGCATCTCTTAGAAAGAGTAGCAGGCAAAGAAGTGTACAACTTCCTCGATGGATTCTCGGGCTACAATCAAGTAGCCATAGCTCCAGAAGATCAGCATAAGACGGCTTTTGCTACTGAATGGGGCATATTTGCCTTTAGAGTAATGCCATTTGGGCTTACCAATGCACCAGCAACCTTCCAGAGGCTGATGTGCCACGTATTTAAAGAGTTCCTGAGGAAGAACTTAGAAGTCTATGTTGATGATCTTTGTGCTCATTCCAACATCAGACGAACCCATATTCCTGAACTCAGACAAATCTTTGACAAATGTAGAGAATATCAAGTTTGCCTAAACCCAGAAAAGTGTGTTTTTATGGTCAGGCAAGGCAAGATTCTAGGACACACAGTGTCAAAGAATGGCATATCCACTGATGAAGAGAAAGTGAGAGCAATAGCCGAGTCACCTAGGCCAAAGAACATCAAGGAAGTATAGGCCTTCATGGGGCATTGTGGTTACTACCGCCGGTTCATTCACATGTATGCTGTCATTGCAAAGCCCATGTACGGACTTCTGACTAACTTTGAGTGGACTGATGAATGTGAGAATTCCTTCCAGGAGCTTAAACGAAGATTATGTTCAGCACTTGACCACACCAGATTGGAACAAGCCATTCCATGTTCATGTGGATGCATCCAATTACGCTATTGGATGTGTACTCGCACAACCTACTGGTGAAGGTAATATGGATCTCCCAATTGCCTATGCCAGTAGACAATTGAATGCAGCTGAACGAAATTACACCACTACTGAGAGAGAAGGCTTAGGCATGGTATATGCAATTAAGAAATTTAGACACTATTTGCTTGCAAACAAGTTTAAATTTTTTACTGACCACCAAGCATTGTTATATATCGTGAACAAGCCATGCAATACAGGAAGATTAGTAAGATGGTTTCTCTTGCTAATGGAATATGAATTCGAGGTTGTAGTAAGGAAAGGGAAGACTCACTTGAGAGCGGATCATCTCTCTAGGCTCACATCTGGAGAAGCCCCACAAGGAGTGTCAGATGACCTTCTTGATGCTTACTTGTTTAATTTGGAAGTTGTAGCACAGTGGGCTAAGCCATTGGTACCAGTATTGACATACGGGCCTAACCATCCAGTAATAAACACGCAGGATAGAGAGGTAGTAAAAGCCCAAAAGTATCACATCATGGTAGGAAGTATGTACAAACACACAGATCAAGGGATCTTGGCTTGTTGTGTGGAAGAGGATGAGTACGCTAAATGGTTGCAATTAGCACATGTAGGTGCATTAGAGCAACACTACTCAAAGCAACGAACCCTACAGACACTAAGGAGACTCGGAGTGCATTGGCCGACTATGGAAGCTGATGTCCAAAAGTTGTGCAAGGAATGCCCAATCTGCTGCACTAAACCACCTGTGGAACATGCCACTCTTTATCAAGTATCCATAGTGCCAGATTGGAGTGAACCATTAGTATCCTTCCTGAGTATGAAATCCTTCCCTCCAGACATGACTCTGGCTCGGAAAAGGAGTTTAAAACAAGAAGCCCAGGATTACTCACTCATTGGTGATAATCTATACAAACGTGGTAAAGATGGTTACCTGAGACTATGTGTACATGAAAGTGAATATCTCAAGATCTTGGAAACTGCTCACCAAGGTGTAGCAAGAGGACACTTTGGACCAGATCGGGTGATCAAGGAAATACTATTTGCGGGCTTCTGGTGGCCGACCCTTCACATGGATGCACATACCTATGTGAAACGGTGTGATGTCTGTCAGCGAACTCAGTATCCTATACGCAAAGACGAGATGCCACTGAAACCTATGATGGGTGGACGTGCATTCTCTAAGTGGGGAATAGACTTTGTAGGTCCTATTAATCCCCCAGCCAAGGGTTCACATGCTGAATACATCATTGTTGCGATAGACTATCTAACCAAGTGGGTAGAGGTAAAAGCCACAACGAAGAACGATGCTCAAACAACAGCTAAGTTTTTATTTGAAAATGTGTTCACCAGATACGGGTTACCTATAGAGCTAGTCTGTGACAGAGGCACTCACTTCTTGAATGAAGTTATTGAAAATCTGCTCCAAGAATTCTTGGTAGTTCATAAGAAGTCTGCCCCCTACCACCCACAAGCTAATGGGCAAGCCGAAAGCACAAACAAGATTCTGTGCAATGTGTTGACGAAATTAGTGAACAATAAACGCTCTGATTGGGACAAACAGCTACACCATGCTGTTTGGGCATACCGAGTCGCCTACAAAACGGTACTCCAGGCCACCCCCTTCTAGATGGTGTTTGGCCAAAATGCAGTGCTAACATTAGACTTCTTAATACCAACACTGAAAGTAGCACAAGAGCATGAATAGACGGGTCATGAACTCTCCTCTAGACTATTTGACCTTGAACAATTAGGAGAAACAAGACTGAGGGCAGCTGCAGGGATATATGCAGCTAAGAAACGACAGAAGGCATACTTTGATGCCCACGTTAAGGATAAAGGTTTGAAGGCAGGCGACCTAGTACTAGTCTACACTTTGAAACAACACGCGAGAAAACTAGAGAAAAGAGGCTACGGACCTATGATCATAAATAGGATCTCCACAAGTGGAGCAGTACAACTAGCCACTTTAGAGGGTGATGTTCTCCCGAGCTACATTAGCGGATGCAGAGTCAAGATGTATCAGGAACCTCTCACAGAGGAAATGCTAAGTTGACTCAATACTGCTAAGAAACGCAAAGAAGAAGAAAAGCGAATTCGAGAAGAAGCCCAAGCAGAAGCCTTAGAGCGCATACGGAAAATGAAATTAAGAAGACAAGGTAGAGAGCAACCTATGCCAGATGCCAATGCAGATCAAGGATATCACATGGCTATGTGTGAAGTTTCAGGTATCAGCACTCATAGGATAATTGATCGACGTCCTTTTATAACCTTAGATATAGGACAAGGAAAGGGTGCAAGGACTGTAAGAGCCTTGATTGACTCAGATGCAGCCACTAGTGCTGTAAAATTGTCTTACTGTCAAGAGTTGAAATTAACGGTCAATCCTATAGAAGCATATCTCATAGGATTGGGAGGTGTGGAAACCCCTTGCATGGGCGAGGTGGAACTTCCCATCTACATTCAAGACGAAGTAATGACAGTCAAAGTACTAGTGTGTCAAGATGAGGACCTCACTGAGCCTCTTGTCTTGGGTCAGGACTGGATCTATGATCATGCGGTCAACCTAAACCTAAGAAGTGGACTTCTTCAGGTATGGGTAAATCATAGTCGAATTACAGTTGAATTGGAAAATGAGGCACTCAAGGAACTAGGTAAGGCACGAACTCTTGGTCCTTCCAGGGGTGCACATGAAGTTGACAATGCTATTCTTGTCCAAAAATGTATGATGCAGAAAGAGGATTGTCTCAACAACGGAGTCAAGGATAAGACGGTACTCCCTTCTGTTCCAAAGGCCAGAGGGATGCAGCAACCAAAGGCAGATCGAATACAGAAGAAGCAGAACACTACCTATACTGGAGGCCAAAAAAGGGAGCAAAGCAGATTGTTTCAGCCAATGAAACAAGTATGGAGGCGAAAAGGCGAACACCCTGTTCCAACCAGGCCAACACCACGGCCAAAACCTCTTATTAGTAATCAACAACAGGACACTAATAAGAAGTCCTTCATACATTCTTCTACGAAAGTGAAGTCTATTTGGGTACCCAAGAAGTCAATGAAGGCCAACCCACAATCATGACAAATCTGGGTGCCTAAGGCTTGCTTGCGGGCTCAAATAGCTACACCAAGGCCAAACCCTGTACAACATGTTTCACTCACGCGAACATCTGAGGCCCAGTCTTACACATCACGCACGAACACGTATTCTTCCATGAGCACAAGTAGAATCACTTGTAAATGGGTCCCTAAAAGCCCCATTTTTCAAGTAAATACCCCTATCACACTCTCCAGAGTCTCCACAAAGTCAAGATCAAAACCTATCCATTGCCTTTGGCAACCTAAAACTTGTAATAAACCCCCGGACCCCAATTGTAAATCCATGTCCACCTACTAACTACGTCACTCTCACACTACATCATTCCGCTTAGTTCTTAGGTCTACCCAATTCCTAACTACACACACAAGCACCGAGCACTTACTAACCCCCTAACCTCTCCCGAGCCTCATGTTAATGTTGTAACGGGGACACAGTGTCATTTTTGTGTCCATTGCAATGTTAACATTTATTCATGTATTCTCACAGAACCAGCTGCGAAGTTTTCAACATGGCTGAGGCGGCAGGAACTAGCTCTCAAACAGAAACGAGCCAGCAAGTGGTGGACTTAGACAGTTTACCCGTTTTGCCTGAAACAAACGAAAGACCAGAAGAATTGCAGGCCATCAAAATCATACCTATAGCGGACCCTCCCAGTGGCCATACCATCCCCGTAGGAAAAGCTTCCCACTGGTTTAGTGAAGTGGCAGGACCCTTGGGAGAGGGAACATACCTATGGGAATCAGAGTTGGACTTTAATGGGAAGCAAGGCAAATACCATTTCTTTACAAGAGAATTTGAGAAGTTACAAAATGCAGAAGGTCTACGTTCGGTATGGAAGAAGGCAGGATTGGATGCATATTTCCGTGCACGGCTCCCAAAGCCTGACTTCATGCGATGCTACTATCTCATCAACACCTTGACTCCAAACAAGAACCCAAAAGGTGCAAGCTCATTTGTGATCCCATCTCTAACAAAAGGAAATGAGCTCAAGAGGTTTAGGTTATCCAACAACTTGGTGAGAGAGGCCCTAGATATGCGCGGAATGCATATTCCTACAGAGAAGGAAACCCTAGTGCCGGATACATGAAGAATCGAAGCCTCACCAAACTCAAGGACATGGTGTCCATGACGCCTAATGTTGCAATACACCTTCGCATGTGCATGCAACACTTTGCTTTTCCTGCCCAAGATAGATTCACCATGCCGCCCAAAAAGATTTGGTTTAGTTTGTATCTGGCAGAGACACAGAGCCTCACCATCAACTTACCCCACTGGATAATTGATCAGATACACCTAGCTCACAAACGATGGCCGCGGAAACAGGTTTTATATGGTTGCTGTGCTCTGACGAGAATCATTTATAGGTGTTTGGCTTATGACATCCCTATTCAACGGGCCCTAATGTGGAATCGTGTAGAGCAGTTTAGAGGCAGGACATCCACTGGACCCCCTTCTAAGAAGATGAGAGGTACTGTCCAAGTCCCTTGTGCTCAACCACGTGGAGCCACCCTAACACCAGACGTCACACCTCCACCCCGAAGAGTCCGACCATTCGCACTCCGACTTCCAAGACGCAACACCGATGGTTCTACCTTGATATTCCCTCCCATCCCAACCGATCTTGAATTTCCTAGTGGTGCACCTTTGGAAGAACTAACGAATGAAGATTTCGAACAATTATTACAAGATGTAGAGCTGGAGGCAGAAGAGGCACAACAAGTGGAGAATGTGCAAACGCAAGCAACAACCGCCCAAGTACCTGTCACCACAGTGGAAGTGGATGAAGAGGATGATGAAGATGAAGAACAGGAGGAAGATGAGGAGGATTATGATCAAGAGCATCATGATGAGCAACAAGAAGTGCCAGAAATTGTAGGTGCACCTGCATATACAGCTCAACTACAAAGGTTATACGACACAATGAAAGCAGTGCAAGAAAGGCATCAACTCTCTCTTGTGTCAGGTCAAGCTTTGATGCAAGAAATGCTATCAGATGATGGGGTGGATCAACATTTCATTGACACCCTCAAATTAGTGTCAGAGTCTTTAGGAGTTCCGAAGGCTGTCCACACTGCAGTCCGTCAGTCCGTGAGGTATGACAAACGTAGAGTCGACACATTACCACGAGCAGGTAAGACTATCAGGATGCCCGTCACAGAACAAGAGGTAACCATTGAAGCCACAGCTACCCCCACCACCACCTTTGACCTCTCTGCCGAAACCTTCGTTCAGACATCACCCATCTCACCCCAGCATCCCCCATCACCACCTTCTCCACCCCCACCACCACCTCCCACCATGGAAGAAATGCCAGTCATCACCTCTACCTTCACTTATAACCCACCCTCAGTCACATCATTTTCCTTTCGAGAACCCACCTCACAAGACACCCTCTTCTCTTTCGTCACCAATCCCTTGTACACTTCAACCCTTCTACCCTCCGAACCCATAATTGGCCATCGCATAATTCCAAGTGTGGTTGGAAACCCGGCACCCACCGAAGGCGCCCTGTGTTTCCTAGCCTATCCCCCAATACGGGTACCTCCATTCCATGACCCTCACTTCCCATCTGGCCCCTACACCTCTTTCAACCTAACCTCACCACCCCAATACCCATCCTTTGTGGAGCAGTTCATCCGCTCTCCAATGTTTCAGAGGCACATTTCCCCGATGTTCGCAACGACATCAATTTACACGAACACCACACTCACTTCACCTACCATACCCACCTACATGGTAGCCCCTGTACACACCACTCTGTCTGACCCAATGGACATTTCACCCACCACAGCACCTCTCCCCACGATTCCACCATCTCCCCCTCCCTTACCCCCCACCTCACCACTCACCACATCATTGGCACACACAACATTCACTACCTCCCTCCCCAATCCCACCTCCCCTGCATTCCAAACTTTTCCCCTTGCATCTCATAATGTAAATAGCACATTCAATACATTACTTCAGTGTGCACATCAACTACAACAAGAATACCATCAATTGGAAGAACGCACTGCGGCCCTCCAGGCAGAATCTCGATGTCTGCAAGCTAGAGTCAACACTCTTGAAGCCGATTACCAAACGCTCCTAACCGAGCATACCACCTTACAGCAGGCTCACTCCGAATTGGAATCAAAGAGATTGACAGTAGATGATCAAGCAGTCAAGGAACTAGAAACAGTGCTCCAAGCGCAAATGATATCTAATGCTACACTCAGACGCAACCTTGGGCTATTAAGGAAGCATATGGAAGCAACACTAGAAGAGAACAAGAGGCTTCAGCAACAAAACCAAGACAACTTTGAAGCGGCTATGGAAGGAACTGCAGGAGCAACCATTAGCCCTACCAAGTACAGAGAAGTCCCATCAGAAGACATTCGCATCTTACTCGAGGAGCATGCAAATTTCTTAGAGTCATATGAAAAGTTAGAGACTGAATGTGCAGACCTAAAGAAACAGATAGCCCGTGCCCCCACAGCTCAACAGGAGTCAATAATCTTGGAACGCTCCACAGAAGAATTAGAGACCCTCCGTAAGCAAGTGGCAGAACTCAAAGCACGCCTCGCACCATATGAAAGGCCACCCTCGCCCACTGAAGAACCAAAACCTGAAACAGTAGTGGAAATCCCCGTCGATGACAGCTATGAAGAGCCGTACGAGCCGATGCCAACACCCGGTGGTCGGACTACAGAGGAAGGACAGGACACTTTAGAAATTCAAGTTCCAGATTGGGTCAAAAGGGTTGAGAAAGTGGGTAAGACACATGATGATCGCATTGCTGTGCAAATGCAAGCTCTCACAAATCTGGAAGAAACTGTCCTTCGGTCTTCTTACTTTCAGAACCTATCCCACCAATGGTTAATCACAACATCAGAGTCGCAATACATGCCTTATTTTGTCTTGCTATATGATTATAATGCAGAAGTCAAAAGACATACAGGGAAGGAGCCCACATTTGCCACTCAATTTGAGCCAGAGGACTTACCGGCAGATGCGCGTGCTGGCTCGATTTTCCAGCCTAATTGGCGTGCACGTCTACTAACCGATTACCCTGAGATGATGAGCACCTGGGCAACCATGCCACTGTACATCAAGTATAATCCATGTTATTGCCCAATGGTACGCCGCAGATCATGGCAAGCATTTGCGATCAAGGTACGCAACAATAAAGAATACTCGGCTTGGGTTAACTATCCATATTTTGCTCCACCTCGAGGGACCACAAACGTAGCCTACATGATATCAACAATTCGGCACTGGTCTACACGTCTAAATAATGTACCCGACATAGCAGCGAAAATGTGTATGAAAATATTCGAGCTCATGACCATTGTCTTCAAAACCTTTCGGAAGATACAAGCTCCGTACATCTCTGCCCCTGGATTCTCTCAAGGTAACAAGGATTTAGTCTACGACATGAGCCAGACTCCCTCGGTCACTATAATCTTTGCCTGGCATGCACGGATAAAGTACTTACCCGCATGCTTCAAGCAGACATTTGAGGAAATGTTCTCTACGGGATTCTGGGAATATCATTCAGAAATTTTCATTCCCAGACCCACACATTTGCTACATCTATTCGCAGTAGAACAAGCGATCCATGCAGATCAGTTACGTCTGCCACATCCGAACATTCCAAGACCAATTGATTGGGATCGTATGATGACAGATTTGGCCAGAGGACTACGCATACAAGAACATCAGCTTGCCACTCAGGTTGTGGAATATTACATCCAACACTCCCAGCAACAAGGGTCTGTCAGGGACGACAGACGCGAGAGAGGGGGGGGTGTTGGAACTGAAGGACTCACAAGGCAAGGAAGCGTACGAAGGGAGTCAGAGAGAAGAGAAAGCACAAGCAGACAGAGCAGTCAACGACGATCTGGCAAGTAGGCCAATATTTTTTTCACGACACTAACGCATATCAGAGAGGTGGACACACAAGGAGAAGGAGCAAGTAGGGAGCTCCAAGAAATGTATGTCCAAATGTTAGTAGAATCCCTACAAAAATAGTGATTTTCATCACTAACAATCATTGTAAATATCATTTCCCTATTTTTGTAGCTCCATTTTGTGCAAGCCAAGGAATCCTTGAGCTTGAGGAGCTTTAGGAGTACCTACCTGTCAGTTTTCACATTTTTTAGACTGCGTTTGAACCTCCGAATAGGGTAGAGAACCTAATTTTTAACTAGGCCGGACACTAGGTCTGAACATGGCCAAAACCTAGTCAAAAACTATAAAAAGAGCTAGAAGGCTCATTTTTGAGGTTAGATTGTAATTGAAATGAACTTGTAAGAGCTTTTTGAAAGTAATCTAAGAACTCCATTGCTTCTCACTCTTTGTCTTGCGGTGTGTGCGCGTGTGTGTGTATATGTGTGCATGTTTGTGTGCTTCTCACTCACGCACTTGTGCCTCCACTTGCTCGAGGTCTTCATACCATCCTCACGTCTTCCCGGATTGACATTAAAGGAGGTGCTACTCATCACTGAGCTACACCACGCCATCGCGATTGGCTCACGCCATCGCTACAATCATCTGCCATGTGTCAAGCCAGACCATCGCGACTGTCCTAGGTACGCCATCACGACGCCTTGAAAATTGGACCATCGCGATTGGCTCAAGACATCGCGCCCCGTGACCATCGTGATGGGCTCACGCCATCGCGACGGTTACGTTGACCGTTGACCAATGCCATTGCGATTACTCACCGATCTGACCATTGCGACGCTTCACCCAGACCATCGCGATTGTTCGCTTTGGACCTTCGCGACGCCTCGACTCATCGGACCATCACAATTGTACCACGCCATCACGACGGTTCACCTGAACCATCGCGACGGTCGTAGACCATCGCGATTGTCTCAGACCATCGCGATTGTCCACCCCAAACGCAATTTTTAGGGTTTGATTTTTTGAGCAAATTTGAGGCTATTTGGAAGAAACTTTTGGGTGACTAAGCTCATTGGAGACCCCTTAGCTCGTAAGTGAAGAAAAACCTAATTGTTAGTTTTTAACGTCGAGGGCCTGAACGCTCATATCTTTTTCATCCGAAGTCCGTTTTTTGAGTTTTATAGCTCGTTAGAAAGCTCTTTACGAGTACTATGTGAGCTCAACTATTTTTTTTCAAAAAAAAGACGTTGATTTTTAGACAGGATGTTTTGAGGTTGACCCATTGTTGGGACTAGAAAAGCCAGGGGGCATTGAAATTTGGACAAGGACCTAAAAGTGTATACATCAAAGTGCCTGAACATCCAAATAAAAAGTGGTCTAAACATTGGATTTTTTACAGGTCTAGCAAGGGCTATCAAGGACACTCAAGGAAAGGTAGTGAAGAACGCAGGGCTTGGGAAGTGCGATTTCTTGGGCATCAGAGCAATCAAAGCAGCTGACTCGAGGTTGGAAGATTACTCAACCCCCTCAGTCAATTATTAGCTTAGGCTAAACGATAGCATTATGGATTAAAGAAGATAGGAACACATCAAGTTCAAGAGACTTAAATTTCTCAAGTCGAAAACTAAAGTGAAAGTGTGCGGTACGAAAACCTAAAGGAAAGAACTTAAGTATGACAGAACGAGAACTCAAAAGTCTAACGGAAAGTCGATTCCTGACGTATACATTGAGACAAGAATTTAAAGGAATTTAGAAAGAACCAAGCAATTAAAAACAAGGAACCATTGACAATCAAGAAGTGCCACGAAGTAAATTCATGAACCTTAGATCGGGCAAGCATATAGGTAAGTCAGACCGACGAAGCCTTAGATCATCAAAAACAAGTTTAGGAACTACTGCACGTTCATGGACTCAACAACTGAATAGCTATCCTTACGAGTTGAGCTCAGATACGAGTGAATCAGAAATGGCTTTTAGCATGGAAAGACCAGAAAGAGGGTCAAACATAGCATATTTGGAAAGACCCAAACTACCCTATAGAACTCAATTAGAATTTCTCCAAACCAACCGCTTAGGTGCTCGCATCTATGAGGATGGTTTGCGAAGACAAGTGGTGCAAATGCACAACCCTGATCAACCCATTGGATTGGAACGTCTAGTGGTGAAATTTGAGAGAGACGCATACATAGACAAGGAAGGAACGATGTACATCATAAGTACTCGGCCAAATAATACCAATGAGTTTGGCGTAATTCAGTTGGAGATGGAAGCTAAAGCCCACGGAAAAGAACCAGTAGGAGAAGAACCTACGACACCTAGAGGGAAATCTGTACTAACAAGAGTACTAATCCCAGACTGGATCCCTCAGGACAATAGAAGCATAGAGTTATTCCTGAATAAGGAGACTGATGAAGCATTTTGGAGGTACCGGATGGAACAACCTAGTGAGGTAGGCTCCCTCATGATCTACGAATTCAAGGACCCAGATACACCTGGGAAGGTTGTATACCAAGATGAGACTTCAGAACGAGTATTTGTAATACCAGATCATGCGAGAAATACCTATACATGGAGAGGTGATTTAGTATTCCCTCCATCACGAGCAAATGTAAACACGAGCCATCAGGGTGCTGGAACATCCTCAGCCCATGGTAATCAGAGAGAGAAGAACAAAGAAAGACTGGAAGTAAGTTTCACTCATCCCATTGGGAGAGATAGAACAACCACAAACACTGATAGAGTGGAAAGACAAAGGGAACTTAGAATACTAGGTGGTAGAGATGGTTTTCCTCTACCTAGACCACGTGAGCACCCAAGGATATTGAGACCCACTCAGTTAGTGAAGTCCATGAAAAACTATTTTGATGGAATAGGAGATCCCTATGACCATGTTGTGGAATTTAAGCAAGTGCTATGAGCAGAGCAAGTAGAAGATATGTTCACACAATATAATGCATTTGGACTAACATTAACGAACACAGCTTTAACTTGGTTCCAGCCATTGCAACAAAGGCAATTTAGAGACATCCATCACTTTTCAGATCCATTCATCACATAATTATTTAAAAGTGGAATTAGGCATGATACATCTTTGTTGATTCATAGTTTCAAACAGACCCCTCAGGAAACACTTAGACTTGCAGGACGTAGGTTTAGACAATATGTTGAAAGATGTCCAATTTTAGAGTTACCCTCACAAGCCAAGCAAGTGTCATTGTTTCTAGATGGCCTCTTGATCTCTAAAGTACGTTCCTATGTGTACTTGAAGGAACCCAGAATGCTAGAGCAATGTGTAAGAAATTGTATAGACATTGAGGACAACCTAGGAGACGAGTTGGAACTCTCAAAGGTCTACAAGGACTCATACTGTTCATCTCTAGCATCCTCAAAATTATCTAGATCGATAGAAGACCTAGCAGAAAAAGTGGCCAAAAAACTAGTAGTTTCTAGCAAACAGAGGCCTAGGTTAACAACAAATAAGCGTTGTTACACCTGTGGTGGTGATCATATGGCGAATGTGTGTCCCAATGCAACACAACCGCAAGCCAACCCTAGTGGCCAATATTGTACGACTGAGAGATGATACACGAATCACACGGCTCGAGACTGCCCATACAATAAACAAGCAGTACGACATAACTACCCGCAAGCATATGCACAACCAAGTAGGTATCAAGGTCAATATAATACTCATCCTCATTACTATAGACCTCCTCAGAACTATCCTTATCAGGCTCAGCAGAGACCTCGACCTATGTTAGCTCAACAGCCATCCCCACCAGCTAATGTCATCTCAGTCAAATACGCTGCTACAGATAAAAACCTGAATAGGGCTTTAGTGCCTTCATCACCCCTAATCACAGAGAGTGACCCTAACTCAAATAGTTTTGACTCTACTCATGTAGATAGTCCACCCGCATATTATTCAGAGTCACCAAAACATGTGGAAACATATCAGTACGATAGTCCACCATTGGAACCTAGTTGGGAGCCCGACTACGCTAATGTGATGTATACCAACCCTAATCCGCGGCCCCAATTAAGACAACAAAGACCACCGGGCCCTAGAGGACCATGGTTTAGGTGCCAAGGAGATCATTTCATAAAGGATTGTCCACATCCTCCAATTGCAGGACAGTCATAATACTATAACATACAAGGCTTTTGTGCCGTTCGATTCAGGAGCCGGAGTAGCCATCGCTACGGCTGCTTTATGGAAACGTTGGGGGTAAGCTAACATTAAGACCCACCAGGATGAAGCTACAAATGGCTGACGGACACATAGAAAAACCACTAGGTTTACTAGAAGGCATATCTCTCACCACTTGTGGTGTGGAGTTTGAGCATACATTCGCCATTTGTGATTTTGTGAAAAATCACGCTTACGAGATGATTTTAGGACGACCATTCATGCGTCAGTTACAAATTGTACAAGATTGGGGAACTAATTCTTTGTACTTGCAACATTTAGGAGTGACTCCTAAAGTCAATCTTAAAGACTATTCACATCGAGATGTACCCCCAATACAATGGAATACCATCCATAAGATACAAGAAGAAGTAGAATCTGTACACTCATTGGAGTCAGATCCCTCATGGTTGCACGAGGATACTCATCTATGGATGTGTAAACTAGCCAAACAAGAGGAAGAACGATTAGAAGCCAGAAGTTTAGGTTCTGAACAACATCCACGAACTCTTCAAGACCCAGCTTACGCACCTGTAGTATTTCCAGACGAAGAATTTGAGCCTCATGGTTGGGCAGAAATATTAGCAACAATGGATGTAGCCATCAATGAAGAACAATGGACACCCCACTGTGACAAGGATGGCTATGAAATTTCATTCTTCACAATAGAGCCAATCATGTGTGATTCAATTATTGAAGAATGCAAACCTAGCACTGATACATTTGAGGATGCAAGCGACTTTGATCTAGAGTCAATTATTATGGACCCACCCTTTGCATCAGATGAAGAATATTTCTACGAAGTAGAAACCCATCCTCAGAGACACGAAGAGCTTACAAATGATGTGAGGTTAGCCACACAAGTGACTGCCAAAAGTGAAGGTAAGAAAAGAAAGAAGAAAGAAACCATGTCAGAGGAAGAAGAATCTTTGTTTGAGGTTCCTGAGAACTTCAAAAAGAATGAAATAGAAGATAGAAGAATAATGGTACGGATGCCTAACCGAGAGAAAACAAAAAAAATCATAGTCGCCATAGAAGGAGAAGAAGAAAAATGTACATACATAGGGCATGATTTGACGAATGAAGAAGAAGAAGAGTTAGTTGCCCTATTGCAAGAATATAGAGATGTGTTCGCCTGGAGTTACAAAGACTTGAAAGGAGTAGATCTAGACATATGTTCCCATAGAATCCCTATGACTCCAGATGCAAAACCTACAAAACAGAAACCGTACACTTACAATGATAACTATGCTGCGAAGATTAAAGAAGAAATAGATCGTTTGATAGAAGCAGGATTCATTTACGAAATTGAGCATACCGAATGTGTATCCCCCATTGTGGTAGTGCCCAAGAAGAATGGAAAATTGCATGTGTGTATTAACCTTAACAAAGTTAATGCCACCACGATTAGAGATAGTTATCCTCTTCCTATCACTAGACATCTATTGAAAAGAGTTGCGGGCAAGGAAGTTTATAGTTTTCTTGATGGTTTCTCAGGCTATAATCAAGTAGCCATTGCTCCAGAAGATCAACACAAGACGGCTTTTGCCACAGAATGGGGCATATTTGCATTTCATGTGATGCCGTTTGGGCCTACAAATGCACTCGCCACTTTCCAGCGACTTATGTGCCATGTTTTTTCTTACGCAAGAATTTGGAAGTTTATGTCGATGACATATGTGCACATTTGAATGTAAGGCAGAATCATATCCCATAATTAAGGTAAGTATTTGACAAATGTCGAGAATATCAAGTTTGTTTGAACCCAGAAAAATGTGTTTTCATGGTCAGACAAGGCAAAATTCTAGGACACATTGTGTCAAAGAATGGAATCTCTACAGATGAAGAAAAGGTGAAAGAAATTGCAGATTTACCTAGACCAAATAACGTAAAAGAGGTACAAGAATTTATGGGTCATTGTGGTTATTACAGACGATTCATATATATATGTTTGCAATCATAGCCAAGCCTCTGTACTCTCTTTTGACCAAGTTTGAATGGATAGATGAATGTGAGAATTCATTCAATGAACTTAAACGACGTTTGTGCTCAGCACCAATATTGACAACCTCGGATTGGAGTAAGCCATTTCATGTACATGTGGATGCATCCAACTATGCCATAGGATGTGTGTTAGCACAACCCACGAAAGAAGGTAATATAGACCTCCAGATAGCTTATGCGAGCAGACAGTTGAATGCAATAGAAAGAAATTACACCACGATGGAACGAGAGGGATTAGGAATGATCTACGTAGTAAATAAATTCATACATTATTTGTTGGCAAACAAGTTCAAGTTCTTCACGGATCATCAAGCGTTATTGTACTTAGTCAATAAGCCACGTAACATAGGAAGATTGATACGTTGGTTTCTATTACTCATGGAGTATGAATTTGAAGTAGTAGTCAGGAAGGGAAAGACACACCTTAGAGCTGATCACCTCTCAAGGTTAACCACAGGAGAAGCTCCTCAAGGAACAGCGGATGAATTACCAGATGCATATTTGTTTAACCTTGAGATAGTACCAGAATAGGCGAAGCCTATAGTCCCTATTCTCACATATGGACCCAAGAATCCTAGGCTAAGGATCAAGGAAGGAGAGATTACCAAGTCTCAAAGATACCAAATAATAGCATGAAGCATATATAAACAGGATAATCAAAAGATTCTTGCTTGTTGTGTAGATGAGTTAGAACATGCAAATTGGTTGCAATTAGCACATGTAGGTGCATTAAAGCAACATCATTCAAAATATCGTACATTGCGGACTCTACATAGACTAGGAGTATATTGGCCTTGTATGGAAGCAGACGTCTACAAGTTGTGTAAAGAATGCCCTATTTGTTGTGAAAGACCACCACTAGAACATGCTACATTATATCACATGTCTCTCACACCAGACTGGAGTGAACCTTTAGTGACGTACTTGAAGACGAAAACATTCCCTCAAGGAATTACCTTAGCACGACAACGAAGTCTGGAACAAGAAACTCAAGACTATTCACTTATTGGTGACAATCTATACAAAAGAGGAAGAGACGGATACTTAAGAAAATGTGTTCATGAAAGAGATTATTTGAGCATACTAGAGACTGCACACCAAGGTTTTGCAGGAGGTCATTTTGGCCCTGATAGGATAATCAAAGCAATCCTCTTTGCAGGATTATGGTGGCCCACTGTTCACATGGATGCACATACCTATGTTAAGAGATGTGATGTGTGCCAAAGAACTCAATTTCCTACTCGCAGAGATGAAATTCCATTGAAACCCATGATGGGAGGACGTGCATTCTCTAAGTGGGGTATAGACTTTGTAGGACCCATTAACCCCCTGCAAAAGGTACACATGCTGAATACATTATTGTTGCCACAGATTATCTTACCAAATGGGTAGAGGCAAAGGCCACAAAAAAGAATGATGCACACACGATTGCAAAATTCTTATTTGAAAATGTCTTTACAAGATATGGATTGCCTATAAAGTTAGTGAGCAATCGAGGAACTCACTTTCTAAATCAAGTCATTGAATATTTGTTATAGGATTTTATGGTGATTCACAAGAAATCCGCACCATATCATCCTCAGGCCAATGGTCAAACAGAAAGTACTAACAAGATCCTTTGTAACGTACTGATGAAACTCGTGAACAACAAACGTACAGATTGGGACAAACAGTTACATCATGCTGTTTGGGCATATCGAGTGGCCTACAAGACCGTACTCAATGCAACTCCCTTTCAGATGGTTTTTGGTCAGAATGTTGTGCTTCCTTTGGACTTCTTGATACCGACCCTTAAGGTTGCACAAGAACATTAGTCGACCGGCCATGAATTATCAGCAAGGATAATGGACTTGGAACGATTAGGAGAAACCAGGCTGAAAGCAGCAGCATGCATATACGCAACAAAGAAGCGACAGAAAGCCTATTTTGATGCACATGTGAAAGATAAAGGCTTAAAAGAAGGAGATTTAGTCCTAGTGTACATGCTAAAACAACATGCACAGAAGTTAGAAAAGCGAGGTTATGGACCTATGATCATTAACAGACTCTCGACAAGTGGACCGGTACAATTAGCCACCCTAGAAGGAGACATAATGCCTAATTACATTAGTGGCTGTAGAGTCAAGTTATATCAGGAACCTCTTACTGAGCACATGCTTAGACGACTCATGTTGGCAAAGAAGCGTAAGAAGGAAGAAAATAGAATATGAGCGGAAGCTCAGGCAGAAGCTATAGAACGCATTAAGCGCATGAAGCTAAGAAGACAAGGACTAGGGAGAGAACATTATAACCATCTGGAAACAACACCCATATACCCCATGGCCATGTGTCAAGTAAAGTCAACAACTCATCCTAGCATAGCGGATAGGAGACCATTCATTACAGTCATGCTAAAGCACGACAACCCTTGCCAAGAGCTCAGGGCTTTAATTGACTCAGGTGCTACGACTAGTGCGATTAGATGGTCCCACTATAAGGACTCAGGAATAGAAATGCGGCCAATTGAGGCATACGTCATAGGGCTAGGAGGCATGGAAACCCCTTGCATGGGTGAGGTGGACCTTCCTATCCTCATACACGATGTGACCATGACAACGAAGCTACTAGTGTGCCATGATGACGACCTGATAGAACCCCTAATCCTTGGTCAAGATTGGCTATACGATCACTCAGTGGACCTAAATCTTAGACAAGGCTCCTTGCAGATTGGAACCTTAGATCAACAGTGAGTAATACCGCTTGACTTCCCTAACAACACTCTGCCTGAGGTATGTAACCCTAGACCCTATGAAATGCTTGCGACGGAGGGCCTGAAGATATTTGGCCAAATCCCTCGGCTAAGCATGCTCCCTCCAAAGTCAACCCATGAGAGCTTGGCGATGGATCGTTGCCAAATAGAAGATTTTCAGGAGATTTTCCCCCGGTCTTCCAACAGTGGATAAATGGGGACAATTGGTGGTCAGGTGGGTTGCATCAGTGGTCAGGTGGACTGCATCAACAGCCACATGGGCAAAACACCCTGCAGTGCCCATCCTTCCACACTTACTGTGGACTAGCCTAGATTTTTGATACGAAACAAAGCACTTCCTAATGGGCAGGTTTCGCAAGTGTTGGAACTCCCTTCTTTTCCAAAGCAGAGTGTCCATCGGACCTCTCAACCTCAACCACAAAGGAGTCAACCACAACAGAGGAACCCAGACCAACGACAATATCAAACGACACAAAGAAAGAAGCAGTATCAGTATCACAGAGCAAGAGGCACGAGACAAGTATGGGTGCCAAAAGGACAAAAACCACCGACAGTTTGCAACAATGCAGACAAAGATAAGAAGTTAAAGACAAATCAGAGGCAGTATCCAACATCTTCTCGACCTTCTTCTACGAGTACGAACATTCGACAGATTTGGATCGTCAAGAAGTACCTTATGAATCGACCCAGACCCACGCAGATTTGGGTACCCAAACAGTGTATTATAGCTCAACCCTCAAGCCATGTAATATATACCACTCAGAAATCTTTTCACCCCTCAATGCCACCACATCCGATATCACCTTTTGTCCCTTCGCAGAAACATATCACCCGCTCAGAAACTCTTAGGAAGTGGTTACCGAAACGTATCCAGACATCTTCTCCGAACCCCTTATCTAACATTACTCCCATCCCGACTAAACACTACCCTTGTAATAACTCATTCACAACTGAACCTTGTACAAATCCACACACTATCACCCAACATCACTTCTAATAACATCTCATCAAGAAATGTATGCATCATCTAAAGCATGTAGGTTTCTAGAGACCTGCACTAGTTTTGCAAACATCATTCCATAAACCACATCACAACACTCGGCTACACGCGTTACACATCGGTTATGGAAAGAGATTGCAGTCTCACTTTAATGGTATCATGATTAATTTCCATACTGATGTGCTAATCTTTTGTAGCAGATCTTCTACGCACTCGCATCACTCATCATGCAGGCAGAAGGACCACCTGAACTGGCTCCAGTGTACCTGTGGTGAATTTTGCCGACTTACTGGCTGAACCGCATCCCACGGCTCAACCTCGAGAATTTCAAGGATTCCCAGGACCGATGCCCATTGATGATCCACCAAGGGGATACATGGAAAAGCTCCATCGTAATTCACACTGGTTCCAAGGTCTAGCAAGACTGTTGGCAGACACAGATTTTATTTTTGATGCTAATTTGACCTTTGACAATAGTAAGTGGGGAAAGTATCAATTCTTCTCCAGAGATTTTGAAGCACTCCAGAATACAGAAGACTTAAAGCATGTTTGGGCGAGAGCAGGCTTCACAGAATACTTCAGTGATCTGTTGCCTAAACCAGATTTCTACAGATGCTACTACTTGGTAACCACGTTGACCGCTTCTGAGAATAAAGATCTACCAGGCACATTCATTTTGCCGTCCTTAGTGAATGACCCACCGTTTAAGAAGTTTTATCTGTCTAAAGATTTGATTAGAGCTGCAATCAAGATACATGGAACGCACACTCCGACAGAGCGAGAAAGGCTGATTCCATAGCCTATGAAGCGTGGTGATGTTACTAAATGGGAAGATATTTCTGCTATCACACCTGAGCTATCTAAGCCACTAAGAATCTGTATGCACTATTTTGCATTCCCAGCTCATGATCGATTCACCATGCCCCACAAATGCATTTGGTTTGGATTGTACTTATCTTGTATATGACCTCAAACGTTAGATCTAGCAAGTTGGATTATTGAACAGTTGTATCTAGCACAACATAGATGGGAAAGAAAAGAGGTTATCCATGGATGTTGCGCTCTCACAAGAATCATATATATGTGTTTGGCATACGACTTGCCGATAGAGCGTGCTTTGACAAGTGAAGAGTTGAAGGCGTGTAAAGGGAAGGCCAAGAAAGCCAGAAAATCTAGTAAGGGACGTGCAAGAAAGTGCATGCGGGGAACTATCCCATGCCTACAAGTTCCAGAGTTCCCTTCACCCTAGCCATCTCCAGAGCAATCTCCTACGGAACTCCCTGCGACCATACAACCGATTCGCATACGCCTATCACGACCTGTTATTACAGAAGGCACTACCAGTGTAGTTACCTCTCAGGCAACGTCAGACCAGGAACCTACCACCACTGCAGCAAAAATTCCCACCACTATTGGTGCAGAAGCATTTTCTTTTCCAATACCCAACCTAGAAGCATAACAAATGGATACAACTTCTGATTTTGAAATGCCCGATGCCTTTTCAAATGAATTTCAGTTTTCCGAAGGGTAGTTTTTCTCTCAGGAATATGAACGACCAAGTTACCCCACCACTCCACCTGATCAACAACACGGACAAGTAGTATCCAATTCAGAAGAAGAAAGGATAGAAACAGATGATGAAGACGGAGATGATGAAGCCAGCCAGGGCACTCATGAATCTCAAGAGAATGTGCAGACGGATGAACAAGAACAACACACCGACACCCAGGGGGACACTAGCACTTATGAAGATGAAACCTTTGAAGCAGTTGCCTACACCTTGGCGATCAAGAAGTTATATTACACCATGGAAAAAGTTTGGGCACGTAAAAAGCTGTCCGAGGAAGAAAGCCAAGCGCTTATAGAACATGAACTAGTCATAGGAGGCTTCGAAGAAGCGTACATCAAAGGCTTCAGAGAACTAGTTAAGTCAGTAGGCACAAATGAAGCGTTAAGATATTTGTAGAGAAAACCACTCCCGCAGTTTGACCCACATCGAGTTCGATTATTATCCAAACCAGGTCAGTACATTCGTGTACCCATAGATGGCCAATCTTCAGAACAGGCCAGGGAAGCCCGTCTCATCCCTGACGAATCTTTGGCAGAAGAAACAATCATCATTGACTCCTCGCCCGACACTACTACTGTACATACCACCATTGTCACCGAAGTACCCACCACCCCAACCGCTCCTCTTTCACCTCCCATCCCTCCAGTCTCTCCTATACACCCTGCCTCTCCCAGACCCTCCACATCCTTTGATAGTGCAGTAGCAGAAGCCCTTGTTGCTTCCATTCCTTCCACTCTTTCTGCACCTACACAACAAAGTCTACCTCCTCGAACATCCACCTTCCTATCCACTCCATTTCTCCATCCATCCTTCCCTTCCTTCCCCAAACCTCCACGACACCTATTTCCATTTCCACCTCCATTGATGTTTTCGCCAGTTTCACCTCCCCGACCCACTGTAATTCCTCTTTCCCCTTTCCACCAAGCAGTACAAGAGACCCCGTCTGTAAATTATTCTGCCACTTTTGTAAATCCTGTATTTACACCCATGCACGCACCCACTATCACTCCACTATTCATAGTCACAGCACTCGATACCACGTCCAGTGACATGGACATATCACCACCCACTGCACCACCACTCACATCATCCATTCTACCACCACAATTAGGCATATCAAATTTTTCCAATGTTACCACTAGATCCACATTCCCATCCCCATTTCCCTTTCCCCTTGCATCGACACCCACACACACATCATCTACATTCACTACACCAGTAATTTTATCACCCACCATCGACACTGCATTTCGTCAAATGTTCACATGCATGACTCAAGTGAGAGATGAGTTTGCATCTCTTGGCACTAGTTACCAGACGCTGCAGCAGACAACGAACGATTTATAGTCGCAGCTAAATTCATTATCAACCGAGAATGCATCGCTTACCACCCGCTACCAAGAGGTAGGTGAGGCCTATCACAAACTAGAACTCAAAAGTGAACAAAAGACAAAAGAGGCCGTTACAGACATTGAGAACTTGTTGAGGGCTCAGGCTATTCGAAACGCAACGCTAACTAGAAACATGGGATTACTCAGACGACACTTAGCAGCCGCGAAAGAAGAAAACCAACGTTTATAGGAACAGAGCAGAGAGAACTTGGAAGCTTCTCTAGATCGTCCAGATCAGCCCTTGAGCCCCAATCACTTCAAAGCTGTCCCCTCCAAATCCATGAAGATGTTATTGGAAGATCATGTCAGATTATTAGAGGAGTATGAAAGTATGAATGAGGACTACCAGAAGCTCAAAGAAGAACACAAGATATTGCAGCTACGAGCACCTATACAGCTAGTACCAACCACTCCTGCGGCCCCACCTATGGAAATCATCGAGGAACTCAACACTCTACATGCCTACATAGTAACTCTCCAAACACAGATAGCAGCCTACGAAGCACCCCCTAGACCAGAATCCCCACCGGAACTACGAGCGGATGAAGAACAGTGACTATTCCGGTGGAGGACACTTTTGAAGAAGCATATGAACCACAACCCATCCCAGGCAGACGCGTCATGGCAGAAGGCCAGACAACTTTTGAACTTCCTACTCTCGCATGGATGAAGATGGTTGAAGAACTTGGCAGAACCCACTCAGCACGTGTGGAAGCAGAGTTACATGCGATGGCAATGATTGAAGAACGAATATTACAATTACCTTACTTTGCTCACTTGGCCCCTCGTAGGTACATATGTGGGAACAAGCTACAATACAAACCATATTTTATGTTAATGGCAGAATATCAGGTGGCCATCAAAAAGGAAACAGGCAAGAAACCCTCTCACACAACTCAGTTTGAGCCTGAAGACTTGTCGACGGATGCGTAGCGAGGAGAAATATATCAAGAAACTTGGCGCCAGGATTTATTACAAGAATATCCCGAAATGATGAGCACTTGGGCCAAGGCACCACTCCACTTGAAGTACAACCCATGTTGGGGTCCCATGCCACGATGCCACTCCTAGAAGGCATTTGCCATTAAAGTACAGAACAACAAGCAATGCCAGGATTAGCTCAATTACCCATATTTCAAACCACACAAGACCACCCAGAGTAGGCTATATGATGGTCACGATTCATCACTGGCTCCCTCGCTTACGACGAATGGATGATGTAGCAGCACATATGACTGTCAAAATCTTTGACATGATGCAGATGGTATTCAAAGTCTTCCGTCGCGTCAAGACACCACATGTGAACACCCCGAGATTTGAGCATGGCAATCAAGATTTAGCTTATGATATGAGTATGAAACCATCGCTCCGGGTGTGTTATGCTAGGCACTGTCGAATCAAATACTTACCGGCGTGCTATAAGCAGACCTTCGAAGAAATGTTCACTACCGGTTTTTGGGAGTATCACTCAGAAGTGTTCATAAGCAGGCCTACACATATACTGCAATTATTTGCCTGTGAACAACTAGTGTACTCCACACATTACAGACTCCCACCACCAGAGGAACCTCAACCCATTGACTGGGAGAAGCTTGAAGCTGATCTTGCCAGAGGTATCCGCATTTCAGAACACACCCTCGCTCATGCCCTACTACAGAATTATATCCGACAGACCCCACATGTTGGTAGTAGCCAGAGGCACAGACATCGAGGAAGCATGTGAAGACAAAGCACAACGAAGTAGCAGGGAGTCAGTCAAATTATTTTTTCAAACAAATATTTTTCAAAATACTTTTCAAAACCATCAACAGTGATTTTCATCACTATTGTATCATATGTAACATAGAGAAAACCCTTTTTGTAATTTATAGCTCCATTTTGTGCAAGCTGAGGAGTTCTCAAGCTTGAGGAGCTTAGGTAGAATGAGCCCACCAATTTTGGCTATTTTTAGACACCGTTTACCCTTTCAAATAGCACCTAGAACCTATTTTTTAACTATGTCGATCACTAGATGTGAAACCGGTCAAAACTAGTCTAGAAACTATAAAAAGAGCTAGAGAGCTCATTTTTGAGGTTGGTTAGTGTGAGCTTATAACTATTTTGAGCTTGTAATTGAGATCTTGAGCAATAGAGTTTATTTTCCTACCTTCTATTGTGTCTTGCTTGTCTCTTCTTTGTGTGTGTGTATGTGTGTGTGCATCTCTATGCTTCTCACCTTCACTCTCACTACATCTAACATTCATGATGTTCATATCACTCTTATCTCTTCCACGGATTGACATTAAGGAGGTGGAGATTCTTAACGTGGTTCTCACCATTGTGCTAAAGCAACAATGATGGTAGATGTCGTGTAGAAATCGCCGAATTTCATAAGAGGAATTGTTGTGGCGAACTAATTGCATTTGATGATCACCAAGGTGCATTAGAAGTTCAGAGTGGGCTTGAAGATCGCATGTCATCTAGCCTTCATGAGAAGGATCAGCCTCAGGTGGCTTGATCAAGGAGCTAGATATGATGTCCCAAAGGGAGGCATGCTTGAGGAGCAATTAGATCTGCATCAACCACGTAAGGTAATTGGCACCAGTTAATTTATCCAATTGGTAACTCTGTAGAGCAGCAAGAATAGAGGGTGGAGCCAGTTGTGCCATGCTAGACGAGAGAATTGCAGGACTGAAGATGAAGAATTAGATGTTTGCAACTGCTTATGTAGGTATCTATTTGTCACTGTGTGTCTACAGTGATACCATGTTAAAATTGCACAATACAATAGAGACACAGTATGGGCGTAGATCAAGAACCCACACTTTTTATTCAATTGCTAAGAATGGTTCTTTATACACGTGAGAGTGGTATGGTAGTTGTACCCGAATTCCTAGGATGACTAGTGAATGTCGGGTGACTTACTTTAGGGATCACACTTACATATTTATCTTTTATTCACGGAGAGAGAGAGAGAGAGAGAGAGAGAGAGAGAGAGAGAGAGAGAGAGAGAGAGAGAGAGAGAGAGAGATTGGTAGAGATTTAGCAGAGGCATGTGGAGGCAAGCGAGTGGGTTGCTACAGAGGTGAGAGAGAGAGAGAGAGAGAGAGGAGAGGTTGGCAAAGATTTAGCAGAGGCATGCGGGTGGGTTGCTAAAGAGGCGAGAGCATGAGAGAGAGAGAGAGAGAAAGAGAGAGAGAGAGAGAGAGAGAGAGAGAGAGAGAGAGAGAGAGAGAGAGAGAGAGAGAGAGAGAGAGAGAGAGAGAGAGGATTGGGTGGAGGTGTGTGGAGTTAGGTGGGTGGGAGGGGGGAGAGAGAGGATTGGGTGGAGGTGTGTGGAGTTAGGTGGGTGGGGAGAGAGAGAGAGAGAGAGAGAGAGAGAGAGAGAGAGAGAGAGAGAGAGAGAGAGAGAGAGAGAGAGAGAGGGAGAGGGAGAGGGATAGGGAGAGGGAGAGGGAGAGGGAGAGGGAGAGGGAGAGGGAGAGCGAGAGGGAGAGGGGGAGAGAGAGGGAGAGGGAGAGGGAGAGGAGAGAGAGAGAGAGAGAGAGAGAGAGAGAGAGAGAGAGAGAGAGAGAGAGAGAGAGAGAGAGAGAGAGAGAGAGAGAGAGAGAGAGAGAGAGAGAGAGATGTTGAAATGAAAGAAGAAACTCTTAATCTATTATTAATCGTACATTAATCAAACTAAGAAGGAAGTAACAAAAGATAAGAAAACATGATGAACTAAATAAATAGAAATGAACTTACAAAGAATGCCCTATGAGCATGGAGAGTCCATGAGGAGAATGAGGGCACTCTTGCCAAGAACTTTAGTGAATGACTTGTGAGAAGTGAAGGGAGGCCTTGCTTATATGGAGTTTGGGAGAATTCCCTTGCATGGGGATAAATAAACTTTTACGAGAATGATTGTAGCTTTGGACAAAAGGGTAGAGTATAAAACTCTCAACACCCCCTCCATGTGATGACCCTTTTGTTTGAATGTGGAGGATTTACTGGCAGATGGATCCCAAGGCATATACTTGGATATTTGGGATCCAAGTGGTTTTGGGAATCTGGGGACATATGGGATTCCTAGAAATATAAAGAGCTTACATCATGGGGTGGGTAGTGTTTTTTGTTGATGCCTCCTTTTGTTGTAGCTTGAGAGATCCATAGTTGGGATCTTTGGGTATCTTCCACTTGTTGTAGTTGTTGATTAAGGCTTTGCGCTTCATCTTTGATGTTGGAGTTGCATCTCTTCTTTGATGATATTGTTGGTGTATTCTTCTTGATTTTAGTGTCATAAGAATGAAAAACTATGTGTGCACTACCCTAAGGGAAGGTCTTACCACTTTTTCATGTGGAAGTGTCTAATCCCTTTACATGGGGTATGGCATGTGCCATGCACTTAGAAAGTGCTATAAAGAAGTCTTATGTAGGCTTTAGCAAACAAACGCCATAAGCATGCCAAGAAATACAATGGTTTCAATGAAGATGATTTTGATAAGTACAAATGAGTCTAAATTCTGAATAATATGCGCATTTGCTTTTCTTGCTCCAGTCGGTGTGGTGTCTGCTTTTCTTGCTCCAGGTGCAGTATGAGCATGAGTTGATCCAAGAAGAGGAAGAGTCTAAGTATCCACCTACCAATGTATGAAGTTGTAGCAATATCGCGCACCTATCCACTCTATCAGAGGCAGTGAAGACACTCGCTCACTGCCTTGCGGAAAGATATGCTTCTTTCCATTATGATCTCTCTCTCTCTCTCTCCCCCTCTCTCTTTCTATCTTTCATGAATGATCTACATGGTATGAGAGAAGCTTGTGAGTGGTGTTAAAGTTCTTTCAAAATCATTGTATGCTTCTCCTTTTCATATCCTTCATATGCAGGATGTTTGGATCTCTATCGAATGGGTGGGAAGCACAATTGTTGCATCTTCAACTGTGAGTCCTTGTAGTCTCTGAGCTTTGTAAATGTGCTACTGAGGTTCATCCCAAATCGCTGCCATAGTGGGTATTAATGAGCCGAGCCCTATTGCGGTGGGACTTTATTTGGAGAAGCTATGTTAGATAGCCACTATCGTGAACACATAAAGCTGCAATATAACTCAAATGCAAGTGTTGTAAATAATAACTTGAATGCGTGTTTATAAGCACTTGTCATTGAAGAATTGGTGCTTAAAACACATTGAAGAATTAGTGCTTAAAACACATTATTTGGCGAAATACAAAACCCAAATATACAAAACTGAAAAATTAATGATTAAATGATGGAAATCTCTATCAAATGAAAAAATGTAAAGAAAAATGAAAAGAGTGCTTATAAGCACTGTTGTTATAAAGGGAGAGAGGGGGAGATTAAAGAAATGTATCTATGCTATAAGGATTATGAAGATGATGAAAACATAAGGACATCAACTCAAATAAAATCACAACCTATGTTCTGACACCATGTTGAAATGAAAGAAAAAACTCCTAATCTATTATTAATCATACATTAATCAAACTAAGGAGGAAGGAACAAAAGATAAGAAAACTTGATGAATTGATATATAGAAATGAACTTACAAAGAGTGCTCTATGAGCATGGAGACTCCACGAGGAGAGTGAGGGCACTCTTGCCAAGAGCTTGAGGGAATAACTTGTGAGGAGTGAAGGGAGACCTTGTTTATATGGAGCTTGGGAGAATTCCTTTGCATGTGGGATAAATGAACTTGCATGAGAATGATTCTAGCTTTGGACAAAAGGGTGGAGCATGGAACTCTCAACAAGATATATATATATATATATATATATATATATATATATATATATATATATATATATATATATAGAGAGAGAGAGAGAGAGAGAGAGAGAGAGAGGGAGGGAGGTGGAACAATTCAGCATCTCGAAAGTCATCTTCCACTCCAATTGCATGATCATTTATATTAATATTAGATAGGTGATCAACCATAATATTTTCTTTACTTGGTCTATGTACTATAGAGAAATCAAATTCCTGGAATAAAAGAGCCTTCCCATTGCTTGTGGCTTATTTAATAAGTACTTGAGTGGTTGATGATGGAGAGTGTTAATCTCCAAAAGAACAAGTTATCCTTGATGTTCGAGCACCTCTATATCAAGAACAACTTAAAACCTTATCCAATTTTGGAAGACCAATGTCAAATCCTCAAGATTCTATCTAACTATGAAGGAAGTCACTACACAAAAAGTCTATGACACTTAATTCATTCATTGGCTAACCAAAAAAAAGTTAAAACTTCTCAAAAGATTTAGTATATCTTGAGATTTACTCCAAACAATTCACCTACATCTAAAATTGTACCTCTCTACAGTCCACTTTGACACCTGTAACTTCTAATGCATAGTTCTCTTAAACTAGAACCCATTTATTCAAATGGTTTTAGCCATAGGTACCTTACCTTCGAACTTAAAGAATTAATGCTTTCTTGCTCAAAACTTTACATTGTGGAAGGAGAACTGACCAAAACATTATCATCGAATTTGCACCTGCTACAATCTTCTCTTCTTCACATTTACACATGTAAATGTTCCTACTTTCAATTCTCTCAGCTTGATCACAATTAGAATTTGAAAATTTTTATAGAGGTCACTCAACTATAGACTTAGACTTGTACAAAAACATTTTACAAGATGATAAACACAGAAGGAGCTCTCAGCAAAATATCGGGCGCAACGTTTCTTCTATTCAAAAAAACTTTACATCTATTTGATGAGAGATATTCTCTTCACTTCCAAATTGTCTAATGACTCTTACAACTTGTCATATGTCATCTCTCTTACATGCCCCGACTTTCTACTTGTATATATAGGCATATATGTACAAGCTCATGACCATAACAAACGTATAAGTGAGCTAATTACAAGTTTAGTGTACATGTATATACAAGACCTCATTATCTGATCATGCACTAATTTCAAGCTTCCTATATTAGTCTTTGCTTCATCCTTTGACTTAAAAACTTTGTCCAAAACATCAACTGATGGTTTTCATGCACCAAGAGCTCCCCCTCAATCATCAATTGAGGTTTTCTCCATCTTCTTTATACCTGCCATGTCTTTAAATCTTTGTAGCTTTGGTCCATCCAAGCTTTTGGTTAGCATATCTACAATATGATCTTTTGTTGAAGTATGCACGACTTCAATCTCCTTATCAATCACCTTCTCTCTCAAGAAGTGATATTGAATCTCAATATGTTTTGTCCTCGCATGAAAAACAGGATTAGTAGCTAGATACAATGAACTCATAATATCTCCGTGAATAGTGGATGTACTCTGAATGATGTCAAAACTCTTCATGAGAGTCTTCAACCATATGAACTCTTTTGTAGCTTCAACCATACCTTTATACTCTACTTTTGTAGATGAAAAAGCAATTAGAACACCGAGAAATTAACTTATCTCCCACATAACACAAGTACCCATAGGTTGATCTCCTATCATCAGGATTACCTGCCCAATCTCTATCACCATATATCTTGATGTTTGTATTTGAAGTGAAACCATAATACAAACCTTCCTTGAGTGTACCCTTAATATATCTTAACACCCTTTGTCCTGCAACCCAATGTTCTCTCCTAGGACAATGAATGAATTGAGACAACACTCCAACTGCATATGAAGAATCAGGCCTAGTTAATGTAGCATAGATTAGACTACCAACCAGAGTTTGATATAGCTTCATGTCCTTGAATTCTTCTCCTCCATATCTTCTCAATTTGTGATTCACCTCCTATGAGACCTCCATGCCCAAGAAATATGACAAGTATCCCAAATCCTTGATCTTGAATTCTTTCTCCATTTGCTTCTTAAGACCTTGTATGCCCTTCTCATCTGTACCTGTAAGAATTATGTCATCAACATATATGCACATATAAATGAACCCATCATCACTTGCTTTAACAAGTAAGCTACTATCTGCTTTAGACACTTGGAAACCAAGTTCCTTCAAGAAGTTGACAAGTCTATAATTCCATGCCCTTGGGGCCTGCTTCAAACCATACAAAGCTCTCTTGAGCTTACATACATACTCTGGATACCTTCTATCTTTGAACCCTTCTGGTTGCTCCATGAAAACATCATCTGAAATGTACCCATTTAGGAAAGCATTCTTCACATCTAATTGACATAGCTTCCAACCTTTACATGCAACAATAGCTATTAATGTCCTTATGGTTGTCATCTTTGCCACAGGACTATAAGTCTCATCATAATCTATACCATATGTCTGAGCATACCCTTTCGCAACAAGTCTAGCTTTATATCTAGACACACTTCCATCTGCATACCTCTTTGTTTTGTAGATACATTTGCATCCAATGATCTTCTGACTATTTGGTTTAGGAACGAAGTCCCATGTCTCATTCTCCATCAATGCATCATACTCTTCCTGCATAGCTTTCTCCCAATTTTCCTTACCTTTTGCCTCTTCATATGTAGAAGGGTCTTCCTCTGCTTTCACCATGTAAGCATAATCTTTAGTTGTCAAAAAAGAAGTATCATAGCTATACCTTGTAGGTTGCCATTTATGCCTTGATGACCTTTTGAGTTCTCTGCTCTTTGAATTTTCTGGTTCATCACATTTTGGATCAAACCTTGGCATTTCTTCAATGTCAATTTGTGCTTCATTGTTCTCTTCTTCATCAAATATTTGAACCTTTGATTTACCTTCCTTCTTATTCAAAGTTTCTTCATCACCTGCATGAATGTTAATTGTACCTGCATACCTGTTAGCTCCAAAATGGTGAATTTTTATGCGCTAATGCAGTTCTATTTGGCAGGAAAATATGTTTGATTTCAGTTGTAGGAGCTTTCGGCATGCCATGTCGCATTGAAATTGGATGTTTTGAAGCAGAACATGAGGTCTGGGATCTCCTTGGTGACACAAGAGGAGCTGTTGGCGATAACCAATTCCGATTCACGTTATTGTGCCATGCTGCATGTGAAGCACCCCATTAGACGAAGAACACAATACTCATGTTGACGGTTCTGGAATTTTGAAGGAACAAACATTGCCGCATGTGAATGGAAAGCATTCATAGCTCCAAGTGCATCTCCAACCGAACAAGAAAGATAGATATTAATGGAAATAACATAAGTGAAGATAAGACAAGCAGAGCTCTCAGTGAATCTGAACAGAATCGGAGACCTATCTGGAAGAATTGGGGAACTGCACTTCTCGTGTTTCAGCTTTTTGCATTTGCTCCATTGGCCAATAGATTTGGAGCAATCAATATAATCCGCGTAGGAACCGTCCTCACCATTCCACTCTTTGCAGTATATCCATTGATGGCAAGGCTTCGTGGTGTCAGTCTTTGGGCCACATTCATTCCTAGTGTACACTCCATGTAGGACATTTGTGGTTTATGCTCTGGTTGAGTAGAGCGATGCCAACCTTTTTGCCCTTTACAAAGCAGCTTGCCTTGATCGAATATATAAGATATGCTACAGTGTCAATTATTTTGTAGACGGAGATGGCAACAACTTAAAGTTGCCGGAGCTTAATATATTTTCATCTGGCTTTTTATCACCCCACAAAAAGGATGTGCAGATACTTCACATACAACGATCATATCGAGGCATATGGATTCGGAAGTGAAAGTGGATTCGGAAGTCAAAGGCTTGCCCGTGGACAAAAATGTAGAAAGTGTTTGACTGCAAGAGCCTGTACGCAGATGTCTTTGGCATTCATGAGTTGATGATGGTGAAAGAATTCATACCGGAGCATTCCAAATCTCCCACCCCACATAAAAATCTTATGTGACTGAACTTGCCAGGCCAAGCCCCTTTCCGTTTTTTTGCCAGAAGGAAGGTGGGGCGGATCCGTTTCTTTTCAGGAGTGGCTCTGACGAGCGCAGAGGAGTGGGGGCTCAGTGGGCGGCAGCAGGAGAAAAAGGGGGGAATGGAGCAGCTCGGGCTCTCTCTCTCTCTCTCTCTCTCTCTGATCTCTTACTCTTCTCCCGGTTGCGGCAAAATCTTTCCTTCCTGTATCCCAAGGTTTCCATATCCACTCGTACAGGGCCTATCATCTCTACGAAGTAATGCATTGTGCTCATGCTACATTTGAAGCCTGAACATTGAGCATTGTGTGATCACTTAATCTTGCCATATGCACTTCGTTTTCTCCCACTAACTTCAGCTTCAGTCCTCGTACGTCAAGGTTCGAATACCTTCACTTTTTTCCATAAGCTTCAGCTTCGCTCCTCATACTTCAATTTGTAGCGTAAACCATCGGCTTGGTTCACAGACAAGTGACTTCATTGAATCAAGTGACTTCATTGAATCCTGCGCCTGAAGTGAATATGATATCGTCTGTCGCTTCGCGAGCCTTAATTGGATGTTGTAATTTCGAAGCTCCCGATTCCAGAACCATAGTCAGCAAATGTTTTCGATTCTTCAAGTACTTGATATTCATCAGCACAGAGGTGTAGCATAGGCTATGCAGACCCATCCTCAAGGAAAAGACTTCGGGATAACCGTGCACAAACACGACATGAAGCTGGTTTGTAAATGAACGAAAGCGTGGAAGCTCCTCAACAGCGATCTCATTAGGAGCTATACACATGGTGTATACGATTGAATGGTCACTGGTGTCCACTTCAAGACGCAAGCAGAGTGCACACAGTAATACAAACGATTGGTGCAGCTCCGAGTGTTGAAAAAAGGAGTGTGTGTGGGCTATTCATAATACAGAAGGTAGCTTATTGCGCTCATAGAGGTCGCTTGAAGAGAGGTTTGTTTGGCCATTTCTTTTGTTCCTGAAATCTGATTTTACATCTCTGATATTTGTTGAACACGTTTTTGTTCCTCTTTTTAATGCATATGAATGCAAAAATTTCTTTCATGCGATCAGGAAGATAGCTCTGTACATTTGTGAGATGAATTAGTTGAGCAACTGCGCCATGAGCATTTCATCTATTTGGTGCCTTCATCACCAAGATTCGACACAGCAGAAGTACCAAACTGTATTCTGCTATTATTATTTGTCATCAAGAATTGAATTGTGACCTCAAGTTTTTTAAAGCTTGAATGTGAAACGAATTGCGCATTGCAGGTAGAGGAAATGGACCATAAATGCTTGTACGCCACACAGTAGGTAGTTGCCATATTAAAGTGGAAGGGAAAAGGATCTTTGATTGTATCAACCTGATGGCCTGTCCAAACTTCGATGTAGTTCATCTTTTGTTTGTGGTATAAGATGAGTACGTAGTCCTATAAAGTGAATCTACTGAGAGCTGATATGCTTACTTAGCTTCATCTGCATTAAACAAATCCCCACAGAGATAAATCAAGATGGCTGAGAAGTGTATGTCTATGTAACTGTAATGTATGTGTTATAAGGAAATGTCAGCATTAATTGTATCCTTTCAAAAAGCAAAAGTGATCTCTATGGGCCGATGATGTAGAACTGCGCTGTTATGCATATATCACGATTAATCACAAGGGAAAACGAATTGATTGAATGTTTTGAAGGAGATGAATTATTATGGATCATAAATATGAAATAACTTTGAATCCACAACTGAACAACACTACAACATCCAATTTTTTTAAACCTTTTTACTAGCGAGCAAGAAAATTATGTCTCACATCCCAACCCTCCCGAGGCTTAGCAGCTACTGAAATTTCAATTGCTATATCTGTTCTTTAAATGCTCATTCCTGTAGAACCCAAATTGATTCAATCCTTTTGATGGAGATGAATCATGATGGATCATAGATGTGTAAAAGTTTAAATTCTTAACTAAAGACCATTACATCACCCAATTTTGCTGAACCTTTTCTCTAGTAAGCAAGAAAAGAACGCCCCATATCTCAACTTTCTTGATGTTTAGGAGCTATCCATTTGGTGCGTTTGCCGGGAACCATATGAGCTAGTGCATAGACATAGGAAGAACTCCTCGAGGGATAATTATGAGCTCCAGGTAATCCAATTGGACTCATTCCGAGGGGTTTGAAACAAATAAAGTCTTGTAAAACCATTTTTTCCGTGGGCTTAAGAGCATATCATTTTGGTGCGTCTGCCGGGAAGCGTATGAACTAGTGCATAGCCATAAGAAAAATCCATTGTGAGGTAATTGCGGGCTCTAAGTAATCCAATTAGACCGATTGCGAGGGATTTAAACCGAATAAATTCTTCCACAATCATTTTTTCCTGCGGCATTAAGAGCCGTTCATTTGGTGCGTTTGCCGGGAATTTAGCTTGGTACGTCTCTATAAGAGAGTGCCATAGGTTCGCCTAGCGCCACAGGTTGGCCGAGCTTGCGGACCCCGCGATCTAGTACATGAGCGAGGGGAGCTCATCGTCAGGAGCAACACAAACTCAAAGAGAGGAACGTGCTCAGAGAAGAGCCCTTGAAAGAGAAAGAAGAAGGTGGGAACCGCAAGGTGAGTGGACCTCGATTGGTTCGAAGAAATCAGTCAGAAACGTGTACTCCCGTAGGAGGGTCACGAATCAAGTACGACAATTTGAAGGAGGGATCCTGAAGCCACGTGTGCTAAATTTTTGGGATCGAAGTGATATCGACATCACACCTCTATTCGAAATGGCTCAGCGGATTTCAGTTCACTTGGGGGACTTCACCAAATTTTCAGGTACTTGGGACGAAGATCCGGATAGCTTTATCCAGTTGTTTGAGGTCACCTGTGAGGCCAATGACGTAGTTGACCAGGATCAAAGGTTGAGAATTTTTCCGGCTATTCTCCGTGATGAGGCAGCCAATTGGTATGGGAATCTGACACCACAAGAACGTGGAACTTATCAAATGCTCAAGGAAGCCTTCTTGGCAAAGTTCCGACGACAAGGCTTCCAAGACAGATTGGCCCAACAAATGGATTATTTGCGACAAGGAGTCAATGAGAGCATCGATAACTATATTCAGAGAATGGAAACGTTAGTGAGAAAGATGGGCGCGAATGCCCCAAACGATGAGACATTGAAGAGAAGATTCATTTCGTGATTGAGAGATCCTACGGCACAGCAGCATATCAGTCTGACAAGACCGACAACTTTAATGGATGCTAAGGAACAAGCAAGGCTTTGGGAGGAAGTACAATTATGCCAACAAAGGAAGATGGAACTCTTATACAAGCCTATGGGGGGGCCAGGAAACATACCGATGAAAGATCCTGGCCAAGGAAGTCCCGCATTGACGACCCCAGCTTTTGTAGCTGCCACTAGCACGCCAGGCGAGGTAAAACCTGCGCTAACCGAAGAACGAATATTAGAATTGGTCACGCAAGCTATAAAAGCTGCCACGATAACTCAAGAGACGTACACAGTAAAACCAGAGGTCACAACAAACCCGAATCAAGTGTTTCGATCAAATACATGGTGTGGAAAGTGTCATGGTTACGGCCATTTGGCTTCAGAATGCCCCACAGTCTCGAGAGTATTCACAGATAGATCGCCACCTAGGATGCGTTGTACTTTTTGTGGAAGAACAAATCACACAGAGGACCGATGTTACAACAAAAGAGCCTATGAAGAAAGGACTATGAAATCCGGAGATACACGAGAAAGACCTTACACGGGATTGCCCGCTCAAAGTGTACCACCTACATCTCGTTGGGAAAACAGACCTACTTATGGATATGGTGCTCAGGGTCAAGGAGGAGACTATCCAAGAGGAGCCGCGCGTGATCAAAGAAGAGATGGTCCAATCCAGTGCTGGAGATGCCATGGCTTTGGCCATACTCAATCTAGATGTCCAAACGAAAAGAAGCCAATTGATTATACCCCGCTATGTAGGTACTGTAGTGGGGAGGGCCACTTTGATGAAGATTGTCCAAAACGAAGAGCTGCCGCCGGCAAGGAAAAAGGACCAGTAGGATCCTCGAACTATGTTGATACTCAGATGCATCCCACATCAAGAGCTCAAGAGCACGTTCCTACGATCGGAGTAGTATTCAAGACACCGAACCCTCAAGAAGGCTCTAGCTCGTCGATGCACTTTGTGGATGCTTACGAGGCCAAGAAACCACACAAAGATCCAACTGTGGCAGTAGTCACAAGAACTCAAGAGTACTCGAAGAAGAACCCAAGAGGCGAAGGTGAAGAAGGGAGTCAAGAGAGGATAGCTGAACACGAAGAGGTAGAGAATCAAGTTAGAGGACTTGTTGAGCAGCAAGAGTTTGAGGATGGGGAAGAGGTTGAGATTCTTCCACCAGTAACCAAGGAGTTTGTGCCGGGCATAGCACCATTCCCTGAAAGATTGAAAGCTCCTAAGATTAGAAAGGAGAGACAAAGTTCGGAAGAAGTAGATATTGTGAAGTTACTTGCTGACACTGAAGTCATGCTGGACATTGGCACATTGCTAAAATGTTCGCCTATTTATAGGAAACAATTCTATAACGAATATATTAAGAAGCTGAGGAAAGCTCGAGATAAAAAGAGACAAGACAAGGATGTCCAAGGGATCATTCAAAGTATTACGACGCAAATTGATTCGAACGCTCCAGCTTTGACAGTCGAGATTAAAGGATATGCAGTCCCTGGTGCTCAGTTAGATAGTGGAGCTGCAGTCAACCTTATGACAGAGTTCATGATGAAAGCTTTGGGCCTTAACCACATGGAAGAAACGCCGATGTCTTTGAGAATGGCAGATCAAACACAGGTGAAGCCTGCGGGTCTTTTGAAAAATGTAAGTACAATTGTGGGCGGTTTAGAGTTTAAAGTTGATTATCTGATAGTAAGACCAAGGACCTCGGAGGCTACCTTCTCAATCCTACTTGGACGACCTTGGCTGGTGCAAGCCGAATGTGTGCATGACTGGCGCACAGGTTTTATTTCGATAGGGCCAAAGTCTGATCGGATTCAAATACAAGTATCCCCACCCTCGAGCAACAAGAAGAAGACAATAATAGTCGATGAGATGGAAAGGAAAGAGAAGGAGAAAGCAAGGCACGAGAATGCACGAGCTAGGTTTCCTTTGAACACGGACACCTACAAGAATCTGCTTCAAGACGGGTTCAACTTGCAGCTCTTTAAGAATCAAGACACGAAGATGGGAGAGTATCAAAATCCATTGCTCTATAAGGACGATTCGGATCAGGAGTTGCTAGGATGGTTGACACATACAAGTAAATTTGATTGCTACATGTTGAGTATAGACACAAGTAAAAACAAAGTTACTCAGTCCCTGGAGAAGGGAACTTCAAAAGAAGAATCGAAACGAGAGCTAGCTCCGGCGATGGAGGTACAACAGCTGCGAGAAAGAATTAGAATGCTAGAAGCAGAGATTCTGAAGAGAAGTCGAGAATCGGAAAAAGAAGCGAAGGGTAAGACTAAGGTGTCGGAAGCCATTGCAAAAGCTGAATTGAAGAAACTAGGTTCAATTGAAAGAGAACAAGACAATGATTTATTGGCCGACCATGCACGCTTGATTGGAGAACACATTCCAATCACAGTATCATCGAGAAATAAAGACTATTCGCGAGAAGCTCAGTTGGAAAAATGAGAAGTCTTTCCAGAAAAGTTCTTGAGTGTAGGGTCAGAGCTACCAGATGGAGTACGAGACTGCATTAAAACGACACTCAAAAATTTTAGCGAGGCCTTTGCATGGTCGTACAGTGATCTGAGAGGAATTGATCCCCAAATCTGTCAACATTATATAGACTTGGAAGAAGGCACACGACCGATATGTCAACGACTCAGGCAAACGAATCCAGTCTATTCGGAACTGATCAAGCTGGAATTGACCAAATTATTGGAGGCAGGATTCATATACCCCATTGCATCTAGCGAATGGGTATCACCAATTGTAGTTGTGCCGAAGAAAAATAAGAAAATCCGTATTTGCATAGATTATCGAAAGTTGAACGAGCGCACGAAGAAGGATCATTTCCCCTTGCCATTCACTGATCAAATCTTGGATAGAGTGGCTGGCCATAAGTTGTACTCCTTTTTGGATGGTTTCAGTGGGTACAATCAAATCCAAATTCATGAAGAGGATCAATCCAAAACTACTTTCACGATAGAATGGGGTACGTATGCATATCGGGTGATGCCATTTGGATTATGCAATGCACCGGCCACATTCCAAAGAGCAATGATAGCTGCATATCAAGACTACCTGCAGGATTGGATGGAGATATTTCTTGATGACTTTGCAATCAGAGGCGACGATGAGAACATGATGGAGAGGATCGAAGCAATTTTAAGAAGAAGCATCGAAAAAGGCATCGCATTGAATCCTGAAAAGTGTACATTTGGAGTACGAAGAGGATTGCTTTTGGGACATGTCATTTCCGAAAAAGGGATTGCGGTTGACGAGGACAAAGTGGAGAAAATTGGACAACTTCCACCACCGCAAAACTTGCGACAACTCAGAGGATTTTTGGGCCATGCAAATTATTATCGACGATTTATATTAAATTTTGCATCTATAGCGGCACCACTGACGACTCTTTTGAGGAAGGACCAACAATACCAGTGGACGGGAGAATGTCAAGTTGCATTCGACTCGATCAAAGAGAGGTTAATAAATGCACCGATTTTGGTAGCACCAAGCCGACGAGAAAAAGTTGGATCATCCTATTTACTATGCAAGTCGCAATTTGAACAGCACTGAGAGGAATTACACGACTACAGAGAAGGAATGTCTCTCGATGATCTTCGCGGTGAACAAGTATCGGCATTACTTGATGGGAAAGCATTTCACTTTTTATGTGGATCACGAAGCCCTTAAGTATATCATTAATAAACCAGAGTTATCAGGACGACTGATGAGGTGGATGCTACTTCTTCAAGAATTTCAGTTTACAGTGGTAACCAGACCAGGCAAAGCACATATATTGGCCGACCATTTATCTCGAATTGTTAATGAGGAGCCAATCTCTGGTGTGCCCGACGATGCTCCTGATGGGCATCTCTTCCAGGTTGATGCGAACGTACCTTGGTATGCTGATTTGGTGAATTTCTTATGCACTACTAAATATCCGCCAGGAGCAAGCAAGAGAGAGAAGCAAAAGCTGTTAGCATTGGCGAAACATCATAGCATCATTGGGGGGCAACTCTATCGATATTTTGTTCATGAGAGCATTTATCGGAGGTGTCTCGAGGAAGAAGAGGCAAATCTAGTGTTGAGGGCTTTGCATGACGAACCTTGCGGTGGACATTTTGCTGGTGAATTGACAGCAAGAAAGATTTTATTAGCAGGGTATTGGTGGCCAACATTGTTCAAGGACTCTCATACATATTGTAAGAAGTGTGACAAATGCCAACGAATGGGAAAACCCACATTATCACATGCTGCTCCTCTTACGCCGGTGTTGGCTCTTAAGCCGTTTGAGAAATGGGGAATTGATTTTGTGGGGCCTATTGATCCTCCCTCACGACGAAGATCCAATAGGTATATCTTGGTCTGTACTGATTATGTTACAAAGTGGGTGGAAGCCAAAGCTCTGAGGACTGACCGAGCTGTTGATGTAGCGAAATTTCTGTATGAGCAAATTATCACTCGATTTGGATGCCCATTGGAAATAGTGAGTGATAGAGGGACACATTTTGTCAATGAATTGATCGAAGAATTGATGGAACTCTATAAGATCAAACATAGAAAGAGCACTCCATATTATCCGAGGGCGAATGGACAAGTGGAGGTCACCAACAAAATCCTTGAACAGATTCTGACAAAAACAGTAGCTGTGCATAGGAGAGACTGGGATGAGAGACTTTTGGAAGCTTTATGGGCATATCGAACATCCTACTGAGTGACGACAAAGAGCACTCCGTTCTCTCTAGTATATGGCGAGGAAGCCATTTTCCCTATCGAAAAAGAAGTGCCGACATTAAGAGTGGCCATTGAAGCCAGATTGGGCGAGGAAGAGTCATTGAAGGAAAGGTACATACAATTGGTCAAGCTGGAAGAAAAGAGACTTATCGCACAACAAAGTTTGGAAGCTATTCAGAAGAGACGTAAGGAAAGGCATGATAAGAATCTAAAAACCTATGTGATTCAGGAAGGGGATTTGGTACTAGTCTATGATAGTAAATATTATAAATTCCCAGGAAAGTTGCAGACAAGATGGGCGGGACCGTTTAAGGTGGTGGAACTCAATTCTAATGGTTCCATGCAAATTCAGGATTTAGGAGAAGAATATGCTCCCGTGAAGGTTAATGCGCTACGAGTTAAACCATATTTCAAGTGATGTTAGGTTGGAAGAGCCAGACAGGATCCAAACGAAGTGACGAAGTAGACTCCTTGTACATACATGTATAGTATTATATATATATGCGCATATGTAAGCTATGATTTGTGTGTCAAAAATAATCTTCCTTGCTAGCTCAAGCATTTGGACTTCTAATATTTTTTGTGTTATGCAGAGACTGTTAGAGCCTAAGTAACAAAATGGCAGACCAAATTACACAACTCTACTTGTACGAGCTAAGGATATATTTCTCGGACCAAACGTTCGCTCGCATGGACATAGACGTCGACGACTTTGAGACGAAATACGATGTTGAGGAAGCGCATTGGCTGGTATGCTTTATAAACCAGGATTTGGGTGTTGCATTTTATATTGAGTGTTTTGAGGAATACCTAGCTCGACATGTAGGATGGGCGGGAGATCGATACTACTATTTTGATCCTTCGAGGGAAATGCCTAACGAGGAAAACGATATCACATGGGCTTGGGCAGATGTGCTAACGCTAGGAAGTGATGACGGAGCTCCTGAAGTTGAGCCTGACTCGCCTTAGAGAAGTTGTCGGGATTCGAGTACGATGTGAGACTGCATGAGACATTTCGGGGACTCACATTCTAGGACACCTAGGGATAGGTATACGAGGGATTAAGGCATAGCTGGCTGTAGATACCAAGTGAAAAGTTGAATCGATGAATACATATGTAGTGTCTGTAATTGAGAGAATGAAGTGCAGAAGTGGTTGATCTATCAAAGGCTAGAGTGTATCTGTTTTGCATGTATGTGTGGGAACGGTGGGTAAAGTCCCTTTCTTCCTCTCCCTAATTCTCAGGACCTGGGTGAACTAATTTACTATGAAAAGGAAAACGAAAAAAAAAAGAAAAGAAAAAGAAAATGTGTTGTGTGATCGTACCAATGCGCTATGGTGGGCTAGTAGGTGGGTGGATTTATCCTCGCCGGGTGGTTAGGACCACGAGCCGCAGCTAGTTTCGCCATAGGCTTGGGATGTATATGTCTGTGTCTTAGCTACGCGCCATAACGGGTTGGTAGGCAGGTGGAGCCATCGTGGCTGGGTAGTCACGACCACGAGCCGCATCCAGCTTCGTTATGGGCTAGCTGATATATGTTATGTGTTATCATTGTGTGTTTGTGTGTTGTGCGCTGCATTGCATTGGTAAATGGGTGGAATCAACCTGATCGGGTGGTCAGGTCCACGAATCGCATCCAGTGTCCATGCAGGCGAACGTATGATTAAAACAAGATTTTCATATGAAGTTATTCCCCACTCCTGAGGGGGAGAGAAAGAGAGGAGAGGGCGATGATCGCTTGGAAGGGAATGTTAGTTGCTTGTGTGATTAGTATATGTTGGCTTGCGACAGATCAGCCCACTTTGAATCAACATTCTTGAAGGCACGGAGACTCTATATGTACTTATGGATGAGGCTTTAGCGAGGTAATGCAACGGTCTTGCTTTATAACTTGTGTGCTCTATCTGAGGGTTTTTTCTAGTGTTTGGGACACTCCAGGGTTCTGATGTATGTCTTCACTTGCACTCGAGTTTCGATGGCTTCTGTAGGACGACGATGGGATTTTTCGGGAATGACTAGTCATGGAATGATTGTACATAGCGAATAGTAGGTCAATAAAGGGTTATGCATTTTGGGTATCTTTGCATCTCCGATTTGATTTATTTTAGTTGTTGTTGTTTATTTTGGTATTTTCTTTCTGTTTTTCGCAATGCTAGTTTCATGTGTAAGATATGGAAAGGGTGCATGTGTTATTTTGGTTGAGATCATTGTCATAATGGAATGTATGAGCAAAGTAATGCATGGCTGAAATGGAATTGCATATATGTGCATGTTCTTGGATCGTTTTGGAAGTGACTGATTTGAATGTATTTACGAGTGATTTTTGAGCACTAATAGCTTCGATGAGTGCAGGTTCAGTGGAAATGGCGGCTCGATGAAAGGTATGTGAACTAATTGGAAATTGACATGTTCATAATTGTTTGGATTTTATTTCAGCATGAACGGCTTGTCGAGGACGACTTCGCCAATAAGAAGAGGGAAGTATGTTAGCTCCAAAATGGTGAATTTTTATGCGCTAATGCGGTTCTATTTGGCAGGAAAATATGTTTGATTTCAGTTGTAGGAGCTTTCGGCATGCCATGTCGCATTGAAATTGGATGTTTTGAAGCAGAACATGAGGTCTGGGATCTCCTTGGTGACACAAGAGGAGCTGTTGGCGATAACCAATTCCGATTCACGTTATTGTGCCATGCTGCATGTGAAGCACCCCATTAGACGAAGAACACAATACTCATGTTGACGGTTCTGGAATTTTGAAGGAACAAACATTGCCGCATGTGAATGGAAAGCATTCATAGCTCCAAGTGCATCTCCAACCGAACAAGAAAGATAGATATTAATGGAAATAACATAAGTGAAGATAAGACAAGCAGAGCTCTCAGTGAATCTGAACAGAATCGGAGACCTATCTGGAAGAATTGGGGAACTGCACTTCTCGTGTTTCAGATTTTTGCATTTGCTCCATTGGCCAATAGATTTGGAGCAATCAATATAATCCGCGTAGGAACCGACCTCACCATTCCACTCTTTGCAGTATATCCATTGATGGCAAGGCTTTGTGGTGTCAGTCTTTGGGCCACATTCATTCCTAGTGTACACTCCATGTAGGACAGTTGTGGTTTATGCTCTGGTTAAGTAGAGCGATGCCAACCTTTCTGCCCTTTACAAAGCAGCTTGCCTTGATCGAATATATAAGATATGCTACAGTGTCAATTATTTTGTAGACGGAGATGGCAACAACTTAAAGTTGCCGGAGCTTAATATATTTTCATCTGGCTTTTTATCACCCCACAAAAAGGATGTGCAGATACTTCACATACAACGATCATATCGAGGCATATGGATTCGGAAGTGAAAGTGGATTCGGAAGTCAAAGGCTTGCCCGTGGACAAAAATGTAGAAAGTGTTTGACTGCAAGAGCCTGTACGCAGATGTCTTTGGCATTCATGAGTTGATGATGGTGAAAGAATTCATACCGGAGCATTCCAAATCTCCCACCCCACATAAAAATCTTATGTGACTGAACTTGCCAGGCCAAGCCCCTTTCCGTTTTTTTGCCAGAAGGAAGGTGGGGCGGATCCGTTTCTTTTCAGGAGTGGCTCTGACGAGCGCAGAGGAGTGGGGGCTCAGTGGGCGGCAGCAGGAGAAAAAGGGGGGAATGGAGCAGCTCGGGCTCTCTCTCTCTCTCTCTCTCTGATCTCTTACTCTTCTCCCGGTTGCGGCAAAATCTTTCCTTCCTGTATCCCAAGGTTTCCATATCCACTCGTACAGGGCCTATCATCTCTACGAAGTAATGCATTGTGCTCATGCTACATTTGAAGCCTGAACATTGAGCATTGTGTGATCACTTAATCTTGCCATATGCACTTCGTTTTCTCCCACTAACTTCAGCTTCAGTCCTCGTACGTCAAGGTTCGAATACCTTCACTTTTTTCCATAAGCTTCAGCTTCGCTCCTCGTACTTCAATCTGTAGCGTAAACCATCGGCTTGGTTCACAGACAAGTGACTTCATTGAATCAAGTGACTTCATTGAATCCTGCGCCTGAAGTGAATATGATATCGTCTGTCGCTTCGTGAGCCTTAATTGGATGTTGTAATTTCGAAGCTCCCGATTCCAGAACCATAGTCAGCAAATGTTTTCGATTCTTCAAGTACTTGATATTCATCAGCACAGAGGTGTAGCATAGGCTATGCAGACCCATCCTCAAGGAAAAGACTTCGGGATAACCGTGCACAAACACGACATGAAGCTGGTTTGTAAATGAACGAAAGCGTGGAAGCTCCTCAACAACGATCTCATTAGGAGCTATACACATGGTGTATACGATTGAATGGTCATTGGTGTCCACTTCAAGACGCAAGCAGAGTGCACACAGTAATACAAACGATTGGTGCAGCTCCGAGTGTTGAAAAAAGGAGTGTGTGTGGGCTATTCATAATACAGAAGGTAGCTTATTGCGCTCACAGAGGTCGCTTGAAGAGAGGTTTGTTTGGCCATTTCTTTTGTTCCTGAAATCTGATTTTACATCTCTGATATTTGTTGAACACGTTTTTGTTCCTCTTTTTAATGCATATGAATGCAAAAATTTCTTTCATGCGATCAGGAAGATAGCTCTGTACATTTGTGAGATGAATTAGTTGAGCAACTGCGCCATGAGCATTTCATCTATTTGGTGCCTTCATCACCAAGATTCGACACAGCAGAAGTACCAAACTTTATTCTGCTATTATTATTTGTCATCAAGAATTGAATTGTGACCTCAAGTTTTTTAAAGCTTGAATGTGAAACGAATTGCGCATTGCAGGTAGAGGAAATGGACCATAAATGCTTGTACGCCACACAGTAGGTAGTTGCCATATTAAAGTGGAAGGGAAAAGGATCTTTGATTGTATCAACCTGATGGCCTGTCCAAACTTCGATGTAGTTCATCTTTTGTTTGTGGTATAAGATGAGTACGTAGTCCTATAAAGTGAATCTACTGAGAGCTGATATGCTTACTTAGCTTCATCTGCATTAAACAAATCCCCACAGAGATAAATCAAGATGGCTGAGAAGTGTATGTCTATGTAACTGTAATGTATGTGTTATAAGGAAATGTCAGCATTAATTGTATCCTTTCAAAAAGCAAAAGTGATCTCTATGGGCCGATGATGTAGAACTGCGCTGTTATGCATATATCACGATTAATCACAGGGGAAAACGAATTGATTGAATGTTTTGAAGGAGATGAATTATTATGGATCATAAATATGAAATAACTTTGAATCCACAACTGAACAACACTACAACATCCAATTTTTTTAAACCTTTTTACTAGCGAGCAAGAAAATTATGTCTCACATCCCAACCCTCCCGAGGCTTAGCAGCTACTGAAATTTCAATTGCTATATCTGTTCTTTAAATGCTCATTCTTGTAGAACCCAAATTGATTCAATCCTTTTGATGGAGATGAATCATGATGGATCATAGATGTGTAAAAGTTTAAATTCTTAACTAAAGACCATTACATCACCCAATTTTGCTGAACCTTTTCTCTAGTAAGCAAGAAAAGAACGCCCCATATCTCAACTTTCTTGATGTTTAGGAGCTATCCATTTGGTGCGTTTGCCGGGAACCATATGAGCTAGTGCATAGACATAGGAAGAACTCCTCGAGGGATAATTATGAGCTCCAGGTAATCCAATTGGACTCATTCCGAGGGGTTTGAAACAAATAAGGTCTTGTAAAACCATTTTTTCCGTGGGCTTAAGAGCATATCATTTTGGTGCGTTTGCCGGGAAGCGTATGAACTAGTGCATAGCCATAAGAAAAATCCATTGTGAGGTAATTGCGGGCTCTAAGTAATCCAATTAGACTGATTGCGAGGGATTTAAACCGAATAAAGTCTTCCACAATCATTTTTTCCTGCGGCATTAAGAGCCGTTCAATACCAAGTACCTTGCTCATCAAATGTAACATCTTTTGACACAAGGAATTGCGGATGGACTCCATAACCTATAACCCACCTGCTTATCATCATAACCAATGAACACATACTTTTCAGCTTTAGGTTCCAATTTATGCCTCAACTGTGATGGCACATATGCATAAGCCAAACATCCAAACAGTTTGCAATGATCTAAGGTAGGTCTCTTACCCCATCAAGCTTTATATGGTGTCATACCCTGCAAAGCTTTACATGCTAACCTATTAACCAAGTATGTGGCTGTATTTACAGCCTCAACCCACAAATAATTGGGACAATTTTTCTCCTTCATCATTGACCTTGCAAACTCAACAAGAGTTCTATTTCTCCTTTCTGCTACACCATTTTGTTGAGGAGAGTACCTGCAAGTAACTTCCATTTTTATACGTGCATTCCACAAGTAATCACTGAATTCATTAGATAAATACTCTCCCCCTCCATCTAACCTTAGTCTCTTCAACTTTTGACCTGTGATTCTCTCTGCATACACATGATAATGTTTAAATGTATTGAAGACCTCTGATCTATCTTTGATCACATATATGGTGATCCACCTGGCAGCATCATCAACATAAATAACATAATATCTTGAACCATTAATGCTAAAGTCTTTTGATGGTCCCCACACATCTGTGTGTACCAATTCAAGCTTCTCTGAATACATGAATCCATGCTTATTATATGATTGCTTATGAGCCTTACCTAATTGACATGCCTCACATTTGTATGTCATATGTTGACTTGCAACATTAGGTAATCCAAGAACTGAACCATTGTGAACTATATCCTTAATTCCTCTTTCATTGAAATGTCCAAGCCTTTTATGCCAAAGATCTAACTCAAAGATCTTATGTCCTCCATAAGTGAACAAAGCATGACCAACATTGCCTTGAATCTTCAATGTGAAGAGCTTTCCTTCTTTCTTCCCTGAAACAATTTGTTTATACCCATTGCTAGGGTCTTCCACAAAAACTCCATCATTAGTGAACCTTACTTCATAACCTTTCTCAACAATTTGCCCTACACTTATCAGATTCTTTGGAATTGTAGGAACATACAAAACCTTACTCAGAAGAGTGCTCCGGTCCTTAGCCTTTACTGATCCAATTGACTTCACATTGTGCTTTGTATTATCACCTGTTTGAACCACATGATTACTTACTTTATTCTCCAAATTAGTCATCAAAGCTATGTTACCACTCAGGTGATTGCTACACCCTGAGTCAATGTAGAAGACTCTTTGATCTTCACTTTGCCTTTCACAAGTTGCATTCATGATTAAAGTTGAATCTTCCTTCTGATCTGAAGCATAGTTGTAGTAGGTATTATTGTAGGATTGACTTTGGAAGCCTCTACATGCATTTCTTCCAAAGAAACCTCTACTACCTCTACCTCTGAACTTACCTCTTTGATTTCTATTACCTCTTCCTCTTGAGTTAAAGTTCTAATTATATCCTCCATTGTTTTGATTATTATGCCAACAATCATGAGCTAAATGGTTATTCTTACCACAAATCTAGCAAGCTTTGGCTCCATCTTTATTGCTTCTACCTCTACCTCTTCCTTTGCCACCACTCTTCCTCTTAGGAAGTTAGATTGGCTAGTTGTACCTTCTTCTTCATTCAATTGTTGCTTGCCTTTGTTAAACTTCTTCTTGTCCTTTGAATACATTCCTTTACCTGTACTTTTATCAACATCACCTTTGACATCGTGCTCAAAGGTTAGCATATGTCCTAGCAATTGATTCAAATCAGGAGTAAAATGATCTAGTGACAATTCAGTGGATGAAATAAATGGCTTCCATTTCTCATCTCGTCTCAAACCTGTGAGGATTGTCTTTACCAATTTGTCCTCTTCAATATCTTCATCAACTGCTCCTAATGTATCTGCAATGTCCTTCATCCTTGCTACATAATCAGAAATGGATCGAGAAGCCTTCTTCTTGAATATGGTAAACTCTGCCCACAAAGATGCCTTTATTGACTTTGTAGTGTTTTGGAGATTCTCTTCCAAAGCATTCCAAATCTCACTTGCACTTTCAAGTCCTCTAATGTGAGGTAGCAGATAATCATTGACTCCCATGTAGATAATGCTCCTTGCTTGAGCATCCTTCCTCATCCATCTTTTCAAATTTGAGAGCTCATCTCTAGCTGGAACACTAGGATCTCTGAATTCTAGTTTTCCTTCTTCACCTGTGATATAACCTATCAGGTCTTTGCTCATGAGATGAGCTTCCATCCTCATTGACCAAGCTGGATAGTTTTCTCTATCCAATTTCTCTATCTGAAGAGAATCTCCCATCCTTTCTTCACCTGTGTATTAAATTCTTCAAGCTTTGTGAGAAATAAGTGTATCTTTACTTCAAATGTAGTTCCTTTTGGTCTTCTTGATAACTTCAGGCCTCCTTCTCTAGGTTTCTCTTCAAAATTTCACCTTTTGAATCTTCAAAGGTGGATTTCTGTATAGCTGACCTTTTGAATCTTCAAAGGTTGATTTCTGTATAGCTGCAACAGTCGAGGTCCTCCTTTCTTCAATTTTGATGATTCTTGCTTTGATACCATTGATGGAGAGTGTTAATCTCCAAAAGAACAAGTTATCCTTGATGTTAGAGAACCTCTATATCAAGAACAACTTAAAACCTTATCCAATTTTGGAAGACCAATGTCAAATCATCAAGATTCTATCTAACTGTGAAGGAAGTCACTACACAAAAAGTCTGCTGCACTTAAGTTATTCATTGGCTGGCCAACTGTGTAAAATTTCTAATGAAACTTTGTATAAGATGTCAGCTAAAGCTTATGCACCTTCTCCAAGTTAGAACTTCTGAAAAGGTTTAGTAAATCGTGAGATTTACTCCAAACAATTCACCTAGGTCTAAAACTATACCTCTCTACAGTCGACTTTGACACTTGTAACTTCTAATGCATAGTTCTCTTAAACTAGAATCCGTTTATTCATATTCTTTTAGCCATAGGTAGCTTACCTTCCAACTTAAAGAATGGATGCTTGCTCAAAAATTTACACTGTGGAAGGAGAACTGACCAAAACATTATCATAAAATTCGCACCTACTACAATCTTCTCTTCTTCACATTTACACATGTAAATGTTCCTACTTTCAATTCTCTCAGCATGATCACAATTAGAATCTAAAAATTTGTACAAAGGTCACTCAACTATAGAATTAGACTTGTACAAAAGCATTTTACAAGACAATAAACACAAAAGGAGCTCTAAGCAAAATATCATGCACAACTTTTCTTCTATTTAGAAAAACTTTACATCTATTTGATGAGAGATATTCTCTTCACTTCTAAATTGTCTGATGACTCTTAAAACTTGTCATATGTCATCTCTCTTTTATGCCCCAACTTTCTACTTGTATATATAGGCATATATGTACAAGCTCATGACCATAACAAAAGTATAAGTGAGCTAATTACAAGTTTAGTGTACATGTATATACAAGACTTCATTCTCTGATCATGCACTAATTTCAAGCTTCATATATTAGTATTTGCTTCATCCTTTGACTTCAAAACTTTTTCCAAAACATCAGTTGATGGTTGTCATGCACCAACAATTGATAATCGGTTATAATGACAAATTTCACCCCTAGCAAGTAGAGACGGAACTTTTGGACAACAAATACCATTGCTAAGGCCTCCCTCTTTGTGGTACTATAATTCTTTTAAGCTTTTGCCAAAAATCAACTAGCACACTAGATAGGCCTATCTAACTTGTGCTCTTCACTATGCTGAGTGAGGACTTTTCCTTCTACATATGCACTTGCATCTACATGTACATGGAAAATCTTTGACCATTCTATTGTAATAAGAATTGGAACAACCACCAATTTGGATCTCAATGTCTGATAAGATACTTCCTCCTCTTCATCCCACTTGAAGGGGACTTCCTTATCGGTAAGCCTAGACAAAGACCTAGCTAATATGCATAGATTTTAATAAATCTCCTACGGTAACTCATATGGCCCAAAAAGCTCTGGATTTCCTTTGGTGATTTAGGTCTAGGTAACTTCAATATGGCTACTATTTTATCTGGGTCATGAGCCATACCTTTAGCAGATACCACATGTCCCATGAGAGTTCCTTTCGTCACTAGGAAGTGACACTTATTAAATTTCAACTTTGGTTTAGTCTCTCTACATCTTTAAAAAATTTTTGCATCAAGTGATTATCCAAGCATTCCAAAGGAGTCTCTTTGTACTAGAACTAACTCAGTCTTGCAATCCACATCTCGAGAGGGGGACAATCCATGTGGTAACTATTTGGATAGAATCATTATATTCTCATAACAAAGGTAGGATACTTTAAACCTAAACTTCCTCTTTGAAACTTTCATCGTCAAGATCCACATGGGCCACACATAAAAAGTCTTGCTCAACAAACCTGAGAACCCTTTCCATTTGCTTAGCCATTACTGATCATCCAAGATCTTCTAGTATATGCGACTTTTACTTGTGTTGATTCACTTGCTTGGCTTGAGTAGTTTTGACACCTAAAGTGCTTTGGATTTCTATCTTTGGGTTCCACTCGTGAGACCCTTAAAACACAAGGACTATGGACTCCTTGTTCTTGTCATGAAGTATGATGTGGTTGTCTCCTCATCCAAAGATGCAAACCACACACTCATCAAACCAAGTCAAACCCAACATCATTGCATGGGAATCCCTAGGTACCATGGTGAAGTCGAGTTCTCCTCTCCATTTCGTGATACAAACTAGAACATCTTTAGCCATGGTAGTTGTTCTAGCTTTTCCTTGAACAAACTCTATTCAGATCCCTTTGTCTTGAGGCTGTTCCATTGACCTCCCATCTT
>CM035440.1:45911158-46033658 GCA_020310875.1 Ceratopteris richardii
ACATGCAAAACATATAATATTTACATCATATTGATCAGAACTTGTGGCATATAATATTGTATGATCATATATATGTATAGATCATACTATTAACTCAGAAAGTCAAACACATATCTGCTTCGCAATATTTGGCGCTTATATGAGCTCAGGTTACTTCATATTGTATGTGTGTTAAATAGAACATGCACTCGAGACTTCATTTCAAGAATCACAGATGTAAAATATATGATGTACGTACACATATTAACAGAAACAGAGATGTACATGACCTGTCAATCTTCTCTATATGATTCTCATTTATGACAGAAGCATATATGAAGTATGAACGCATTACCATAGAACATCTAGTAAGAACTAGTGAATGTGCATTCGATATGCATCACTGACTTGAAGTACAATGCTGCTCCACAATCTTTAGCAAATGTGTATAATATATATATATGAATAATGAGAAGTTGCGCTGCCAAGATATGCATACTCATCATCGAATACTGATGAGCTGCAGGTTGCAACACTTGCGCAAATAACAGGAGAAGTATTGACACACAAACTAAGGCACAGAGAGAAGAAGATGATGGGGTCGACAAAAAATATAGAACATAAATGCATGGTCGCCCAACTGTTCATTAACATCTGAAGTATATATATACAGAGGTATGGAAGCGGTGAAATTCACCGCTTTGCATTTTCCCTAAGAACGATGTACGATTCATCTCCTTGATTGAAGGCAGATCTTAATTTCTCACCGCGCTTCGATTTGTTCGTAGGAATAAAAGGTAGGCATGATGTCCTTGATTTAAGGAGGAGTTTTGCAACTTGCGTACTACGTGAAAAAAATACCTTTTTACTTTTTCTTCCATATACTATAGGTCATATGGATGTTATATGGAGAAATCTAAGAGTAGAGTTATATGTGAACTATTCGGTGGGATGAATTTGAAGATTGTTTGTACCAACAGCTCCCCTTCAATCTTCAAATTCGACTGAACATTTTGTGTTGCCCTTCTCTCTCTCTTCACGTGCCCTTCTTCTTTTCGTCTACCCGTTGATGTGATTTTTCTATGCCTTGATATCTTTTAAGTTTGATTTGGCGTTCTTCTTCTCTTCTTGCTTTATTTGTATTCATGTGTCTTCATAATTGATTCTTCATAAGGTTGATGTAGATATATTCTTCTTAAGAACTGTAGGTCCTTCACAATGATGTAGTCCCTAGTTGTCAAAGTAAGGCTTCTCCATGTAAAACCTCTTCATTGATGTAGTTCCTTTGAAGTAGTAGTTCTCCATGTGATCTTCCTTGAAATCCCTTTTGCTGATGTAGTTCTTGGTTGTTTGAAATGATGGCTCCTCCATGTGTTCTAACTTTGAAAACCTTGATGTAGTCCTTCCTTCTTTGTGGTTGATGATGCTCCTCTTTGTGAATAGCTCCTTTGATGATGTTCCTCCTTGTTCGTCATGTAGATAGCTCCTTTGAAATTGCTTTTGACAGCCGAATCTTATTCAAATGTAAAATAGCTTTTCTGCTCCTTTTGAAGTGTCTTTGATTTCCATATGTTGATGTCTTCAAACTTTCTTTGTAGTAGACTAGTTTTTCCTTCTCTTGTTGATGTCTTTTCTTCATGAGTTGATGTAGTCCATAGATGTAGTCCTTTGCTCCATGTCGTTGATCTTCACTTTGTCCTTCGCTTCAAAAGTAGCTCCAACTTTGGTTGATAATATCTTCTTCCTTTGAATGCTTCATGTTGATGTAGATCCTTCGTTCTTGAATATCTCCCCTTCAATTTGAGAACCCTTTTATGCAATCTTTGAAAGATATAATCTTTTACGTAGTATTCCAAATAAGGAAGTACAAGAGCTTAAATACATGAGCTCTTAATACATAATGGAGATTTCAAACAAGTTACAAAGCTACAAATGTGCTTTATCTATGGCTTTTGCCATTTGTGTATAACAACTTAACTTTGTCAATGCAAAGTTCAGAGGTTGTGGTTTTTCCTCACTCATTTTGGAGCGAGCATTGCTCTAGCTCTAGAGTGATTCTATACCTTCACCTGTTTGATAGCTTTCATAAGTAAATGAAGCTAATCAAGATCCCAGCTTCTTGATTAATCTTCATTTGTGATTTCACCTTCTATGTGTGTAGAACAATTCTGCCATAACTATTTATCAAGTGCTCACACCACTTGTATTGTTCCTGACTATATGTGTTGGTCTTTTACATTGATGATAAAGGGAGTTTGATCCACCATGAATACCTTGACTATGCTTTACAAAGGACTGTGATTTGTGTGATAATATGCAGCCCTTGTATATGACTCTTAATGCATGTAAGTCTATCCATGCTTTGATGAATATAAGTCATCGTGACTTATGAAGGCACATATAAAGTGCTAATCGCATGAATTTTGGTAAGCATACTCGAGCTGTTTCAGAGATAAAAAATGCTTCATTGTGTGGTGTGGAAATCGTGATCTGAGCTCGTTTCGGCCTTTGAACGCACTATCATAGCGCTTGTGCAAGATATTTTGTCTTTTTGTTCCAGAGGTATATACCACTTTTCGTTCGCTAGTATAAGCGTCTCGAGGCCTGCCACAAGTTTAGCAGAATTTGTCTCGGCAGTTCTGTTCAACTTTTTGAGATACAATCAATTTTTTTGCATCAAGGTATTTTAGTCAGCAGCCATGGCTGAAAGCAGTGGTGTATTCTGTATGTTGGTTGTTGAGGATAAGTTGGATGGTACCAACTACCCATTATGGGCTTATATGATGCAACATGTATTGGTTGCAAAAGGACTATGGAACATTGTGCAGTGTGTTGAAAAATGTCCTATCACACTTGCAACTGTTACAATTGCAGGTACTAAAGCTGATGCAAAAGGTGTCGAAGATGGTGATATTCTGCAGATTCCTGTTCATGCTTCGGTTTCTATTGCACCTACTATAGAGAAAACTCGTTGGGATGGAAGAGATGCGTAGGCACATGCATTGATAGCTTTGTCTGTCAAACATGCCATTATCCCTCACATTCGCTCTTGCAGAACAACTAAGGATGTGCTTGGGATACACTTACCACATTGTGCCAGGCTAGGAATGAGGCTCGTGTTGCTTACCTCCGAAAACAGTTGGAGACTGAGCACATGAATGAAGGGGATTCTATGGACAATTTTTTGACAAAGATCAAGGATTTGAAGGAACAATTGATTTCTGCTGATGGAGTCCTTCCTCACAGTTCACTTGTGCAGAATGTTTTGAATGGTCTTCTTGACTCATATTTGAGTTTTGCTTCTACTCTTCGTTTGATGATGGAAAGCAATCCAAATACCTTAACATTTGAAGAGTTAGTTTTTGTTCTATTGCAGGAAGATCAATCTAGGCAGAACAGGTCTATTATGCGTGTTGCAGATCAAGCTTTCCTGGCTAGTCAGAAGGGCAAATGAAAATAGAGCTCTTCAAGTAGTAAGCAGAAAGCTGCTAATTCTGCACAATCGAAGAAGGAAGAAAAAGATGAGAAGAAATCAAAAAAGCAAAAATTGTTCTGCAAATACTGTAAAGCAAATGATCATGTCATTAAGAACTGTCCAAAACTGGCTGCTAAAGAGGCAAAGAAGAAAGAGGCTGAAATGGTTGTTGCAGAGGCCTCTACATCGAAAATAGAGTCTACTAAAGTTGTGTAGGATAAAGAATGGGTGTTTACTACTGTTTGTAGTTTTGACCCATCTTCTCATGAGTAGTGCATGTCTGCAGTAGACTCAGATGTTTGGTACTTTCATAGTGGGGTGACCAAACATATTACCTCACAGCACAATTTCTTCTCTTCACTGGAGCCTGTCCCTATAGGGAATATTGTCACATGCGCCAGCAACTCCTCTTATCCTATCATGGGTGTTGGTAAGATCATTTTGACTACTACTGATGGTAGTTCTTTCACTTTGTCAGATGCTTTATTTGTGCCAGGGATTAAGAAGAATCTGTTATCAGTTTCAAATTTAGCCAAGATTTGCTTGGTTGTGAAATTTGTTGATGTTAGATGTACAATTCATGATATGTCAAATGGTGATGTGATTATTGCTTCTCACATTTTATCTCGTGGGCTGTATAAGCTCATAGATTATGAAAAATCTGTGAATGATTTAGCATGTACAGTACATGATTCTCAGGCTATGTCAGATGCAAAGCTTTGACATGCATGCTTTGATCATCTAAATTTTACCAAGATCATCATTGATGAACTACTACATATGTGCTCATGTCATTAGTTTCTCAAGGCGACTATGATTTTTAAAAAAGACCCACTATAAATTTTAGTGGAATGTGCTCAAAATAAAATATTAACATTTTTTGGTAATCAATAAATTACTTTATGGATGATGGTTTAGAGAATAATAAAATCTCTACAACTCGAGTGTTGTTGAAGCATAGAAAAATTATCTTGAAAGTAACATGTCTTCAGATATTTCTTCAAATATATCTCAATGGCTTTGTATATACCATCATTATGATCACGAGCATCTTTTGGGAGCAACTTCATAAAACCAATGTTTTTTTTTGGATTCAAATTATCATCAACAACAACCTCATCCAAGTATAAATCAAACACTTGTGCTACATTTATCATCTCTAACCTTATGGGGCCTTCAAAATCACCCTCTTGATGTGTTGATCTACATTTGGATGATAAGTTGTTGGTGGCATCTTCCTGAATAAATTTCACCACTAGTTTTTGCACCAAGCCCACATCAAAGAGAGGTTCCCCCTATGGAAAGCATAGAACAAGGTATTGTTGCCATTAAAAGCAAAAAAAAATTATCAATATCTAGGTAATTATCTTTCTTGGGTTGCTAATGATGTTGGTGCTAATAGATCTAGACATGGTTTCACTCCATCCATACTTGATCTACATTTTTGAGCACGTGTTTTGGGTGTTCTAGGTAAAGATATTTATGGTGAAGTTGTATGTACTTGGATTCGATAAAAATATTTTTTTTGTCTCTAGTAATCAACTAGTTGAAAAGGAACATCTATACATAACAAAGGATTTTCAAACAACAACATGTCGTACCATTCTAGAATTTTCAATTTCCAAAGAAGTCTTAGTTTTGTTACCATTAGTGTCCATGTGAAAGGAAAAATGGCCATTGCGCACTTTTGTATATGTTCTTTAATAAAACATATAGTGGCCTATTCAGCCATAGACTGTAAGTTCGATTGCATTTTTGTAGCACCTAAGAAGTCTGTGTTCATGCTCCCTATGTACTGAGTTTTTTCTGCGTATTCTATAGCCTCTGTGCGGAGTACTATGTCTAGCGCTTGGAGGTTGGATTTCTAATGTGAAGGTATCATCATGAAGCTCTCGAGAAGGAGAGCGCACTGCGGTGCATCACCATCAAAATACTTCATTGATATCAGATCATTTCGAGGCAAAAAGCTTTGTTCCTTTTGTGCGAGCAAAGCAAGCACCTACCCTTTCTCCAAGGCTTAAGACTAAGGTGGTGACCAAGGCATACCTTAAGACTAAGGCGGTGACCAAGGCATACCTTGTCATCCGAGTCACCGAAGTCACCATTGGTGCCATTGGCTATGTGCGAAGGAGGACCTCATTGATCAAGGAAGATGGAGGTTCCCGGTACTTCCCAAGACGTCACCCATCCCAGTATTGTTCCCCCCAAGCTCGCTTAACCATGGAAAACTCTTGCCACTAGGCTATTATCACTCTAGCACAATAGTAAGTACCAACACAAGGAGATCCACCTCATAAATGTCAATCTGCAGAGATGTGAGGACTAGTATGAAGACTATGAGCAAGTGTAGGCACAAGTGTGTGAGTGAAAGCACACAAGCATGCACACACATACACACACACACACATGCAAGGTAAGAGCAAGGAGTGGAACAATGGAAAGCTTCTATTACAAAATAAATCTCTTACAAAAGCTGAAATCTCTCACAAGCTCAGCTAAAAAATGAGCTCTCTAGCTCTTTTTATAGTTTTTTGAGTAGTTTTGGCCTTGTCCAGACCTAATGTTTGGCCTAGTTAAAAATTAGGTTCTAGGGCTTATTTGAGGGCTCAAACTACTGCATACTACATAGATAGACGATAATATATCAATATACCATTATTCATAGATCAAAATGCATGGGGAAAATTGCAATAAGTTGTAGCTTTCAAAGAAGAGGAATTGGCTCCTAAAAGCTTGAGCCTTGGACGTTGACCTCTAGAGGTGTCTAGGAGCTAAGTTGAATGCCAATGTATGCTAAGTCTTTGTGAGGAGAGGTTTGAAAGTTCACAAGTTACAGGGAGTACCAAAAGCTCAAGGATATGATCTCAAGGAAGAGTACGATTGCCAAATGCTATTGGCTCAAGCTGAGAGTGGCAAGACTTTGAACACAAGTACAAGTGAGGGAAAAAGTATGAAAAAAAAAACACAACAAATCATGCATTTGAGTTAAAATTGGGGTTGGACAGAATGTACATCGTACGAATTGTACGTAACCATATGTTGCTCTAAGGGTTGCCCATAATTTTTCTCATGCTATGGCATCCTTTAGCCCTCATGAAAATACCTTCTTTTTGTAAATTAGGAGATGTCCATGTGAACACTCTCCTAAAACCCCTTTTTGATATTTCCTCTAGTCTAAAGTATGGAAGCCTTCTCCATAAAATAACCTTTTGCATATATACAAAAATTCCCACGTAGGAAATCTCACGCGCTCATTTCTTTAAAAGTTGATTGTTAGGAAGAATCTAGAGAGATATGACCATGTGCTACTTTTTGACTTTTTCAAATGAGCACATGGGGAATTATGTAGAGCCTATAAATAGAGGCTCATTTCTTGTAAAGGGGGGCCCCTTGGCCATGGCCTTGGCCTCCATTTTGTTAATGGAAGAAGGTGTCATGTGTTACTCTCTTGCTTCCTTGTGTGCAAGGCGATGATCTTGGTGTATGGATTTGCATGTGTGTGTGCATGGTTGGAAGGATGTTCCCCTTTGCTCCGTGTGACGTTGGCCATTGTTGCCATTGCTCCATGAGTATGGGTGAACCTCTCCTCTCATTCTTTGCCCCAACTTGGAGAAACTTCTCACTTCCATGTGAGGCGGTTAGGGTCTGTTGTTCCCCTTTTCTCAACAATTTGGCGCCGTTGCCGGGGACGTCGGCCTTTAGCCGTTGGTTTTTCCAAGTTTGCGTGTCCATACTTCGTGAGATGCACCTTGACACTTGGAGGAGGATGAATACGTGTGGCCTTCGGTTGGCCTAGGGTACCTCTCATTTGTTAATTTCTGAGTAGTTTAGTTCATTTTTTTTTGTTTGTTGCACAAAAACACCCCCCAACTCCCTTCTCTCTCTTTCTCTCTCTCATATACACATTTGGGCATCACTTTTCACCTCTACCATCTCTTTCTTTGTGGTAGCCTGGAAGGGAGGGACAAGGTACGTTCTTCCTTTGCTTCTTCCCTCTCTTCCCTTGAATGTGTCCTTTTTCCATGAATTATCCTTGGGGTTCTCATAAAGAAGCTCGGAATTCAAAATCCTTGGAGCAAAGGGGGGAAGGTAGATCAATGCCCTCTTTTTCTTAAACTCAAGTAGAACTCACTCATGTGGGCTTGGTGGAGGTTATTTCGGTCCAGTGATGGTTTTGTCCTTATACGATCAATGAAGACGCTAGAAGTTGGTGGAGTATTTAGTCCTTGATTCTTGCATGCGAGGTAAGTGGGGGAGGTGATCCTCTTTCACTCTCTTTCTTCCGTTCCCTTCGCTCACGAAGGTCTGACTCTAGGGCTATGGCGGGCGCAAGCTCTGCAGAGCTCCCCCTCTGATGCTTCCTGTTGGGTTATTTTTGTCGTCGTGACTGTCGTGTGAGGATGTTTCCTCCACAAGTGCACCATAATCAACGTTGGATCCGTCGGCTTCTCATCTTCGCCCTCAAGATGGATCAGTGTTGCATGCGGCGTCCCTTCTCGCTGCTCTGAGAGATTCAAGGAAGTTTCCTTCTTGTTTCTTTCCATCTTCTACCTCTTTGTGATCACTAAAACTTCAGTCAGTTGAATACTCGCCTCCCAATCGCTCTACTTCATTTGTTTCCAGACGGAGCACAGGCAGGATCTCCCTTCACGTCTTTACGGCTGGGGCTTGAGTTCCCTATTGGGAGTTATGCCCTGAGCAATGGTTTCCTTTTGATCCTCGTAATGACACTTTGACAGTGGTGGCAGTAATGCGACACCTCGGGCTTCTATCTCCTTCACCTCTTCACCCAATCAGTTCATGGCCGTATGAGTTCTCAAGCTTCCGGATGCTCTGAGAAAGGGCTTCCCCACCTGCGTTGAGCTTCTTGCTCCCATTATCCCGTGTCATTTCTCTATTGATATTGGGCTTCAGGGTGGGACATCATTGCGGAGTGTTGTCTGAGGCATGTGCACTAACTAGGTCTTCTTCTTCGTCATTCTTTTGATCAGATTCAGTGATAATACCTTCCATTTGGGATGCTCGCGTTTGATGTTGCCTGAAGAACTCTCTGAAGGGGCAAATAATTAGTTCTCTCTCCTGCCCCACCTGTGCATTAAGTTCTGCTCCAAGGTTGCTGCACTCTATGTTGGTGGTCTTACGGTGACCTTGACCCCTTGGCTACCTGCTTTGGTCATGTGCATTTCACTTCACAGCGGGGTTGAGCTTTGGGTCTCTATAGTTTTGATTGAGCCTACTCCCCCCACTCTAGTTCCATATGTGCGAGATTGTGCGAGTATGCTCCCTCCCTTAAGGGTTTCATGTTGGTTGAGAGGCAGATTTAACAAAGACTCATGAAGAACCGAATGCATTGATGCTTTGGTCGAGATTCAAGAACATGGTTTATGCACCACAATAGAAGGCAAGCACAGGAAACCTCACGACAGGTAGCAATGCGATGAATTCTCTTTCATATCGGGAGGTGCCAGTGGTTTGCTGTTGTAACTGTTGCAGCCTATTAGGGTCATATTGGTTCTTCTTTGCCATTTTGCTACTTATTGTTGGTCATAATTATCATCATGCCTGTCAATGCTAATCTTGTTAGGCTCGGTGTACCCACGGTGGAATGTTCTATCTCGAAGTAGGGCATGGGAAGCAAGGCGCTCACATCAAACTTAACTGGGATGAGTGATGTAATCTTTAAGTTACACGATCATGTGACTAAGCATAAGTATCTCAATCTTTGGCATTAATTTATGTTTACTTCCAGATAGAAAGCTTGAAATGTATGAACTATTCTGTAGTGTTGGTTACTAGCATAAGATTATCAAGATTAGAAAATGAGCCATGCTTCTACCTTTTCCAGCAAATTTCTGAGTAATATCTGCATTGAAATGTGTCAAACATCTGCGGGTGGAAGGAGTTGATCCTCTTTTCCTTTTGTGATGCCTACCATGAGTTTTCGGTTGACTCAATCTTGGGTATTGAGGGGTGTCCTTGGACTCCTTGCTTTTAGCTTCGATTCCTGTCTAGCTACATAGTTTTGGGGTTTACAACGGAAGCATGGCAGGTGGTGGCTAACAGTTGACGTTCATTCACATATATGACTCCAGGGGGAGGAATTTCTTGTCCTTCTTGATTCATAAGAATATTTTCGTTTGTGAAAGGGTTTTGTTGCAAAGTGACCTCCACTCCAATGGCCTAATGTTTTGATTTTCTAACTAGAGACATATGGAAGTAATTGTTTCTTCTTATCATTTTATGACATTCAAGACTTACTGGCAGAAGTCATCTCACTGAAAGTGCTGCTGGTGTCGAGGATCTGCTCTTCCACTAGCCTCCCAAAACTCTGTTGCCTCCAATTACATGCTTCGTTCTGCTTGCCTGTTTTGCTTTGCTCCTCACGCGGTGGCTTATCTTTTTAGCAGTGACGCTGGGTAACTTCTTGCTCCTGGTTCCCGTCATATGCAACAAAGCTTGTAGAGATCGAAAGGATAGAAGATACAGCAACACTCTTGGTTATGCATATGGTTGCTGACTGTCTGGGGCTTGGAATTGGAAGAACGATTGCCGAAAGGTGGTGATTTGCAGTTGAAGTCTCAACTCATACATGGTTATCTCTTTCTTGGCAACAGCAAATGGTTCTAGGTCTGTGGAAGCACGGAGGTTCTAAAGTTCTGATATCTATGGAAACAGGATTACTACACCAAATCCGTGCCATTAAGGTTTTCATCTGTGGGCAGATTTAGGAGAACGACAACATGGAAGAAAGGTTTGCTTAGGGGTTGTGTGATTACCCTATACCGGGTTGATGTCTACATTTTTCTAGCTGAGAGAAAATCAACAACTGAATTAGCCAAAACTTTGAGTATTCTTGGTTTGCTGATTAAATGCAATTGAAGTTATTGGTGAAAAATGATTTGCTATTTCTAAAGGAATTACAAGTCTATTCATAACATCTCAAAAACCGGTGGTCATGATGAATGGTGGTCTCAAGGGGCTCGATGATGGATGATGGTGACTCTAGCTCTTCAGGGCTACTTATTGGTTTACCTTTTTGAACAACCTATAAATATTTTTTTCTGGAATATCTTGTGGTGGTTTTCTGATGCATAAATGATACATTTAAAGTTTGCAGTAAATGCTTGCTCTAGCAGAGGCAAATCTCCATACTTGCTAGTAACTAATTGCAGGAGTGACCTTAAGGTTCAAATTTCTGATGGATGGTTGACTCTTTGGGATTTTTTCTGCTGCTTCCATTGAAGGAAGCTACTACAAATAGAAGTTAATAATTGTCTTGAGTGTTCAAATGCTCCGCTATGTATAGGCAGATGATGGCATCATATGGGAATTTTTTATGTTTTTTTTTTTTTCACCAGTATGGACAGACACTCTGTTTGAAATCCTTGGTACAATTGCTTCCTGTTGAGGTAGTGTTCTTTGAAATGCAGTCATATCGTATGTTTGCAAGATGTTTTCAGAGCATGCAGTAGTCCACTTCCCTCACATCTGAGGAGTTGGGGTGAATCTAATGATTTGTTTTCTTTGTTTGATTACCCAATCATCTATTGACTCATGATTTGTCCCACATTTCTACTCTGAAGATCATGACTTCACAACCAACAAGATTCTGGATAGATGGTAGTGTGGTATACTCTTTGGAGCACCTGAAGACCCGACTGCTTGGAAGATTTTATGACCATAAACTCTACTTCCATAACTTGAGGGTTCCACGTCCTATGTGTGACAGTCATGCTATATACTTGTGTAAATGTTTCTGCTTATAAAAATTTGCAATACTACTATTGGTACCTCAAGTAGATATTTCTGGAATAACTGGGTACATGATTGACCTCTTTTCCACACTTGCTTTGATCTAATTGGAGTGGTCATCTCAGTATACTTCATGACAATAAGTTAAATATATGGAACATTGGATGCATAATGCTTGTGCTACAAAACGTTCTTTTATGATGTGAGCATGTATTCTCTAAAAGATGGTTGCAGGTGAACAGGCACATAGGGGTTGACATTTTTTCAGACCTGTTCTGCACTTAATTAATGTGAAAATCATAAGGGTTTGAGCAATTGTTTTTTCTGCTAGGAGAGTAACTCCCTAGTTCCACATTGCTCAAAGGAATATTTAGCAATACAGGCAAACACACTTAGATGTTGTGCTACTGTGCTTTGCAGGAATAGTGCTGGATAAGCTGATTTAATTTCCTGAATGCTTGTAAAATGATAGGACTCAATGTTGCACTATTGTCTGTTCATTCTATGAGCACATAAAACTCATGTTAAATTGAAAGATTGACTAGGAGCAAAATTACCATGATATCATATTCATATCATGCTATGAAACGTGATATGTCACACTCACTTGGAGATAACTGATGTTGGATTGCAGAAATAAGAAGATTTTCAGGAGCTCTTCTCATTAGAAGAGCAAGTTTTTAAGTGAAAGATGTCTCTAAAGTGGAAACTAAAAATGAAATTTTGTGGTTGGTTCCTTTCAATATCAGTCTACTTGTTATGTATGTTAAATTTCAGGTATTGGAGCTTTGAAGAGAAGACACAATGGAGGAATGCTGGGCTGACTGCCCCCCAAGGGGATTGTGTTGCTCAGCAATATGGAGTTGCAGACTTGAAGATTGACGACTTGCTGATTCAAAAGAGTTGCAGCATTGCAAAAATTCAGAATGGAACTGTTGCATATTTGAAGAGTTGAAGACTCAAAACTTGGACCAGTCCAGCAATGTATGCGTCTCATTTCTCAGCTTTGTCGAGGGCGACAAAGTCTAGGAGGAGGAGGGTGTTGCTCTAAGGGTTGCCCATAATTTTTCTCATGCTATGGCATCCTTTAGCCCTCATGAAAATACCTTCTTTTTGTAAATTAGGAGATGTCCATGTGAACACTCTCCTAAAACCCCTTTTTGATATTTCCTCTAGTCTAAAGTATGGAAGCCTTCTCCATAAAATAACCTTTTTGCATATATACAAAAATTCCCACGTAGGAAATCTCACGCGCTCATTTCTTTAAAAGTTGGTTGTTAGGAAGAATCTAGAGAGATATGACCATGTGCTACTTTTTGACTTTTCCAAATGAGCACATGGGGAATTATGTAGAGCCTATAAATAGAGGCTCATTTCTTGTAAAGGGGGGCCCCTTGGCCATGGCCTTGGCCTCCATTTTGTTAATGGAAGAAGGTGTCATTTGTTACTCTCTTGCTTCCTTGTGTGCAAGGCGACGATCTTGGTGTATGGATTTGCATGTGTGTGTGCATGGTTGGAAGGATGTTCCCCTTTGCTCCTTGTGACGTTGGCCATTGTTGCCATTGCTCCATGAGTATGGGTGAACCTCTCCTCTCATTCTTTGCCCCAACTTGGAGAAACTTCTCACTTCCATGTGAGGCGGTTAGGGTCTATTGTTCCCCTTTTCACAACACCATACTAGATGGGACTCGACTAGACATATTGGACGAGTTTACTCGTCCATCGTACGAGTGCAACTGTGATGCAAGAGCTAGTCATCTTTTTCCAGAACGGATTAGTAGGAGTGATTCCTCAAGAACAGGGAGCACAACTCATTTATCAAGGGTGATTCCCTTAAATATAAATGGGTTAAGGTTCAAGAGGGAGGAACTTTTGAGCTTGATGACCACTCATGCTTGGAAGGTGGTGGGGATCCAAGCCCTACAATTTCATGGGTGTTGTCCCATTCAAATGCCTAGCTACTCAGTGTTCACCCAACTAGGGTCTTCGAGGCCTAGAGAATGGGAATTATGCTCCTTGATCGCACAGGACCTTCGTCCATTTGAGCTTAATGTGTCCTCTGCTAACCAGAGCCAATTGGTAACAATCAAGGAATGCTAATCGCTAACCCGAGGGAGCAACTCTGCATATTGAAGGAGCACTATGAAAGAGTCTTTGGGACCTTGACGGTAAGAGAAAGATTAGTGAGGTGTGGTGAGACCATCACGTAAGGATGTGGCCAAGGATTGCTTGAGTTAACCGATTTATGTTGGAGGTGAAAAAAAATGTGAAATGATATTTACAATGGTTTTTAGTGATGAAAATCACTATTTTTATAGGGATTTCTTTTGAAAATTTGTCATACACTTCTTGGAGCTCCCTAAATGCTCCCTCTTCTTGTGTTTGTCCTTCTTTGATGCACTTCCATGCTTGTACTTGTCCTTGAGTTCCAACACTCTGCCCCCTCTTGAGTCTGTCATCCCTGATAGACCCTTGTTGGAGTGGTTGTTCCATGTAGTACTTTGAGAGGTCATGTCCATTGTGTCTCACCAAGAGCGGTCCATCTTCCAAATGTAGCTTTATCAGTTTTCTTGTTCTTCATGTTTTCATGGCTATCATTTGCAAGTTCTCGTCACTTTATATGTAGGCCTTCCTTGATTCTAGCTTGATGGTGTATTTAAGTGCTTTCAAAAATTGTTAGTTGCTCAAAAGAGGTTGTCAATGTTAATTTGGAGCAGTTGTTGGTTGAGGATTGTTTCATAGGTAGTGATGTTGGAACCTTGATGTCCTCTAGATGCTCTCCTTTTCATAGCCAAATCTGCTTCATGCCCGTAACTACTTTCTTCTTCAATTTTGTTTGTTTATTTGATATAGTGGTTGTCTTATACTGATTCACTTGCCTCTGTGGTTGAACTACTGTGGTTGCATTAGTCTTTGAGAAAGAAGAGTGATCCAATTGTCTTTGAGATGGCTCTTCCATGATTGAGTCCTTATGGATCCTAGAGCTTTTGACACATACAACATCTTCTTCTCTAAGAATAGGCTTAGAAGAACTAAGATACTGTGTGACACCAAGATTTGTGAGCATGCAGTTCTTTAATTCTAATGTAATGCATTGTTCATGTACCCAAACTTGAAGAAGTTTACCTCTTAGGTTTAAGTTGACTGCATGGTCATAGATCCAATCTTGACCTAAGTCAAGTGGTTCCGTAAGGTCCTCATCTTCACACACTAGCATTTTGATTGTCATTGGGACATCTTGAAGGTAGATAGGAAGCTCCACCTTGCCCAAATAAGGGGTTTCCACACCTCCCAATCCTATGAGATAGGCTTCTATGGGATTGATGTTCAATTGTAGGTCTTGGCAGTATGAAAGTTTAACTGCACTAGTTGATGCACCCGAGTCAATGAATGCTCTCACAATCATCACACTCTTTCCTTGTCCTACCTCAATGGTCACAAAGGGTGTCAATTGATTATCTGAGAAGCAATTACAGTCGATGTTTGACACATGGCCATGTGATATCATGGGGCTACGAGATTGATATCCAGGCCTGATTGCCTTAACTTATTTCGCCTGATGTGCTCTCTAGCCTCTGCTTGTGCCTCTTCTCTAACCCTTAACTCTTCTTCTTTTCATTTCTTAGAAGTGTTGAGTCTCATTAACATATCCTCTGTAAGAGGTTCGTGAGATAACTTGACTCGATAGCCACTAATATATTTTGGCAAGATGTCACCTTCTAGAGTGACCAATTGAACTGCACCACTAGTGGAAATTCGATTAATGATCATGGGTCCATATCCTCTTTTTTCTAATTTACGAGCATGCTGGTTTAGTGTATAAACCAGCACTAGGTCTCCCTCTTTTAGTCCTTTATCCTTGATGTGTGCATCAAAGTATGCCTTTTGTTGTTTCTTTGCAGAATAGATGCCTGCAGCCGCCCGTAGCCTTGTCTCATCTAAGCATTCTAGCTCAAAGACCTTGGAGGACAATGCATGTCCATTCCACTCGTGCTCTTGTGCTACTTTTATAGGTGGGATTAGGAAGTCTAATGGTATCACAACATTTTGTACAAAGGTCATCTAAAATGGGGTGACATTGAGTATCATTTTGTAGGCAACTCGGTGAGCCCATACAACGTGATGAAGTTGTTTATCCCAATCAGAGCATTTATTATTTACTAGTTTTGTCAATACATTACATAGGATCTTATTCATGCTCTCTGCTTGTCCGTTAGCTTGTGGATGATGGGAACAGACTTCTTATGTATCACCAAGAATTCTTGGAGAAGGTTTTCAATGACTTCGTTCAAGAAGTGCTTACCTCTATCACTTACTAACTCAATTGGTAACCCATATCCCCTGAACACATTCTCAAATAAGAACTTAGCTGTCGTTTGAGCATCATTCTTTGTCGTGGCTTTTACTTCTACCCACTTTATAAGGTAATCTATGGCTACAATGATGTATTCAGCATGGGAGTTTATAGCTGGTGGGTTAATAGGCCCTACAAAGTCTATACCCCACTTTGAAAATGCATATCCTCCCATCATTGGTCTCAAAGGCATCTCGTCTTTTCTGATCAGATATTGTGCACGTGGACATGTGTCACACTTCTTCACATAGGTATGTGCATCCATATGAAGAGTGGGCCACCAAAGTCCTGAGAATAGAATGGTCTTAATTACTCGATTAGGCCCAAAGTGTCCACCTGCAACATTGCTATGTGTAGTTTCTAAGACTTTCAAATAGTCTGATTCATGAACACACAGTCTTAGGCAACCATCTTTGCCTCTTCGGTATAGGTTGTCTCCTACTAAGGCATAGTCATGAGCCTCTTGCTCCATTCTTCGTTTTCTTGCTACACTAGCCTTGTTGGGTAGTGTTCCCAATCTCATAAATTCTACCAATGGCATGATCCAATCCAGAATTAATGACATGTGATAAAGGGTAGCATGCTCCACTCGGGATCTCTCTTGGCACATTGGACAATTCTTAATCCACTCATGTATTTCTTTGTCCATGCTAGGCCAATACACTCCTAAACATTTTAGATTTTGCAATGTCCATTGTTTAGAATAGTGATTTCCTAGCAATCCTTCATGGGCTTGTTGCAACCAACTACTATGTTCATCGTCCTCAACACAACAAGCTAGTACACCCTTTGTATCTTGCTTATACATACTTCCTGCCAATATTTAGTATTTTTGTGATTTTACAACTTCTTCTTTGTTTGTTTTCACATTCTTATTTGAGGGTCCAAAGGTTAAGACTGGTACCAACTTATTTGCCCATTTAGGAACAACTTCTAAATTGAACAGATAAGGGTCTGACAATTCATCAGACACTCCTTACAGCGACTCTCTTGAAGTGATGCGAGAAAGGTGATCCACCCTGAGGTGGGTGCTACCTTTCCTAACAACCACTTCAAAGTCATATTCCATTAATAAGAGGAACCATCTTATTAAACATCCAGTATTGCAAGGTTTATTGACCAAATATAATAAATCTTGATGATTAGTGAAAAACTTGAACTTGTTGGCCAGTAGATAGTGTCTAAACTTCTTCACAATATATACCATGCCTAAGCCTTCTCACTCAGTTGTGCTATAGTTTCGTTCAGTTGCATTCAACTATCTACTAGCATATGCTATAGGTAGATCTAGATTTCATTCACTTGTGGGTTGTGATAACACACATCCTATTGCATAATTGGATGCATCTACATGGACATGGAATGGTTTATTCCAATCCGGAGCGGTCAGTATTGATGCTCTGCACAACCATCTCTTCAGCTCATTGAAGGAATTTTTAGATTTTCTGTTCCACTCAAGGTTTGTCAACAAAGCATAAAGAGGTTTAGCTATGATAGCATACATGTGGATAAACGTGTGGTAATATCCACAATGTCCCGTAAAGGCTTGTACCTCTTTAACATTCTTTGGCCTGGACAACTCTGTTATGGATCTTACTTTGTCTTCATCTGTTGATATTCCATTCTTAGAAACAATATGACCTAAGATTTTACCCTGACGTACCATGAACACACACTTTTCTAGGTTCAGACACACTCGATATTCTCTACACTTGTTGAAGATCTGTCTGAGCTCAAGGATGTGAGGTCTTCTTTCTAGGGAATGAGCACCTAAATCATCCACATATACTTCTAAGTTCTTTCACAAGAACTCTTTGAAGACATGACACATGAGCCTTTGGAATGTTGCAGGTTTCTATCAAGAGACTAGCTAGAAATAAAGACACTTGTTTTTCTTGTGTAGGCAGCTATGGGACTCATCATCTTTTTACGTATTGCTTAAACTTATGAATCAAGAATAAGATGGTGTGCCATATTCCACTCTTAGAGAACTCATTTGATGAAAGCTTCCAACAATTGTAAGATATCTCACTAGTTTCTTTGATGCAACAACTAAAACCATGCTAGGGTCATACCCTTCAAGGTTAACCCAAAAGCCTCGTATTGAGTGAACTCTAATTGTTGGGCTCTCAAAACTTGATTGAATTTGGGTACATGATCATATTGATATGCTATGCCATCACACTAATTCTTCATGGGCTTAACTACCTCAGCGTCGTCTTTACATTGCGCTAAATATCGATTCTCTGCTTTTTTCCACTTTTTCCTTAGAGTTGCGGTATCATCCATATACCTCTTTTCCCATTCAGCAATGATTGCATGCTCCTGCTTGAGCTGATCTTCATACCTAGCCATCTTTTCCTCCATTTCCTTGATGTCTTTTTCTGGTCTTCCCTAAACCTCTATGGGATGTTCACTTAGAAGAGCTGTCATTAGCTCCTTGTTTCTGTTCCTTAGGTTTTCTGCCTCCTCCATGTATACCTTTATTTGTGATTCTAATAATTTACTTCTTGCATTTATCTGATTTTTCTCAGCCTCGCTAGCCTCATTTTTTGTCTCTAAAATTTTGGACTGCTTTTTGATCTCTTGAACTTCATTTTCTTTATGTATTATTTGCTCTCTTGCTAGCTTTAATTCTGCTGAAAGGTTCTTACCCATTTCTGGAAGTTCATGCTTGTCCTGCATCGCTTGATCATAGTCCTCATCAGCCTCAAGCATTAACTGTTGCATATCCATTGCGGTTCTGATCATGTCTTGCACTACTGGCTTGAGATGAGCGATGTCAACATTCAACCACGTTCTTGGTATGCTTGAAGCTTCTCCGGTTTGCACATCTTTTCCGTGCTCTACATGGATAGTTTCGTTGTGTGGTTGTGTGATTTGTAGTTGAATTGTCAGTTCCTTTCGTTCTTCTTCTAGGTCAATAGTTTTCGTGGCACTCCCTTGAAAGGGGGAGGGTTCTGCCACAACCCTTATCGGAGTGAAGGGTTGTGATTCTTCCACTGAAGCTTCTTTTGGTTCTTCCTTTGGATTCTTGAGTGATTCCTCTCCTTTAATCGTTGTCTCTTTGACCTGAATTTTGGAAGTCTCATTTATTCTGATGACATGTGTCCCTTCTTGGTTTGCCTCCTCACCTGCAGTGTCGTTCACCTTCATGCCCTCTTCTATTTCATTGTAGTTTACGGCATTAAGTTCCTCCCTTTGTCCATCATCCTTGGATTCACTTTGAATATCCACATTTAATAAGGATGTGTCGGGTTCTTCTTGTGCATCCGAAGATGAGCTTAAATTATCCAACCCTAATTCTCTGTATCGATGTACTTTGGTGAGCTTCTTTTTAGCTTCCATGTCTTGTTGGGTCTACTGGTAATGGTGCCCTTGCACCGGTAGATTAATTTGACCTTCCGTATATTGGTGTGTCTTCCAGTGCTCATGTTAAATCCTCTTCGATAATAGATCTTTGCTCTTCAATTCTCGTCTTTGGAAGTACGTGTGCCCTTTTCGTGGCTGAACTTCTTCTTCTATTTGCTTTACCTCCCTTAATCTCTTGGTACCTCTCATTTTCGGTTGAGAGCTAGTTTTTGCTTCTTCAAAAATTTTGACTCCCTTTTTCTTTCTTGGTACTGTCGCGACTTTGACATACTTAGCCATGGAAGTCGATGATGGCAATGCTTGGAGGTGCTCTCTAATACCTAAAGCATGGTAGATCAATATGGTTAGAGCTACACTGCTGTTCAGGAACTTCTTGTTATTCCATTGCTTCTTCGCCTCGAATAGCCGTTCTTGTATGTATGAAGTCAGATTAATTTGATTTCCAATCTGTTTGATAGCATGTGAGAGCAATTGGACAATGATCTTCTGAGGGGCCGTGTATCAATGCATGTTTGGGAAGCAGAAATGCTGGTGGATTAGTCGTACTCCTTCTTCAATATCCACTCGATTGATGTCAGTGAATGTTCTGGTCTTTGCCCCTCGACTCTCTTCCTTCAAGATAGTGATTCCGTCCTTCTCCCATCCGAAATCTTATTTAATCAAATCATGTGTAAACTGAATGACTACCCATTCACCTACTCCATCCATGACTCTAGCCTCTAGCACCAATGGGTCATGTAGTGCCGGCTGTAATGTATTCATGACTTGTGTGCACCTTTGAAAGTCGGGCTTGTAGATCGGCAGTTCAAAGTATTTGTGGATACCCGCTTTCTTCATGATGTCAATTGTAGACGGGAGCTCATGCACCACTTTAAAATCTTGAGACATAATCGGGAATTGGTGATCCATATCCATGATTTTGATAGTCACTAGGAAGAGATACTCCCCGGCTGGTTGATCTTCTCTAAACCAATGTCCCTTTGCTTTGGTTGCACTCTGGAGAGGAAATTCCAATACTTGCTCTTGAATCGTTGCTTCAAAATCTTCAGAAGCCATTTGCACTTGTAATGAAAGGTGCATTAGCTTCAATATAAGATATAGCAATTGTGAGGTGCATTGTTTATGACATGTTGTCGCTTCGTCACTCTGTTTCCCTTGCTTCTATAAGTGAGATCTCTTACCACATATTTTTATTTCTTTTCTGAAAGAAAACAAGTATTAGTACAACCGAAGCATTTATTTATTTACATAGTAGGTCCATTCCTAAGGACGTTGAAGCTATGACGTATTCCCCATTAGAGAATGTGCACCACTAATTTTATAATGTACATCAAGTGCCGAATGCTTGGCCTTGTAGTGTGGCCCTATTATGCATACTTTAGGTGCATTGGAATCTTCATGAGTGCAATGGGAATCTTCATTGTTCTGGTGATCCATTCCACGTTGTTGCTTTGGTTTCCAAATCCATTTCGTGGTCTCATTGATAGGCCGTGTCTTCTCTTTGGTCCTTCGAGCTTCATATGTTTCTTTTGTTTCTTCTAATGTCCTAGTAATAGAGGGTTTTCCCTTCATGTTTCTCTGACGAGTCTGTCTTGGATTCGTTGTCCGAATGTCTCGATGTAATGTATCCTTTTGTTTGCTTGTCTCTTGATTGGCTGCTTGTCTGACCTTCTTGGGAATCCATATCTGTTCTCGTGCCTTTTGAGCTTCAATCAAAGGCCTAGGAAGCCATATGTGTAACAGTCTTTTTGGTTCAGATTTTGGTAAAGAATAATGTTTGCCCTCCTTTTTCTCCTCATGAGCTGGTGTTGAGGTTCCTGATTTCTGCACTTGATCCTTGCGTACCCATTTGAAGTTGACCTTTCCTTGATGCGAATATCTGATGGTGGTTCTCCAAGTGGGTGATCCTTCTGTCGTGTGAGAAACTCTAAGAGTGTTGATCTCCTTGGTGTCTTTCTATTTCTCAACTGAATCTACTTCTTCTATTGATATGTTAGGGTTTGAAATTTCTTCTTCTTTTGGACCTGCTTCTGAGAGATTGGGGTTGGAATCATGTTCTATGTGCTCTTCTTTGAGTTCTCCCGCACTTTTGATGGCTTTTGATTTCTGTGAGGGCTTCTCCCCTAATAGAATAAAAATTTCCTTGTGCCCTATCTTAGCTGAAATGTATCCTTGCGCTAGGTGGATGCTTACTTTGTTCTCAATGATCCAATCCTATCCTAGGACTAAGTCTTCTATTAAGTCTTCGTCTTTGCACACTAAGACTCGTTGTTCAATGGAGGAATTTCCTAGGTGGAGGGAGACATTAGTTTCTCCCATGCATTCTATGATTTGACCTCCGATACCTATCATATGAGCTTTTGTGGGAGTCATAATCGTTTGAAGATCTCGTATGACTGCATTTCGTATGCAACTGAGTCCTACTCTTGAAGTCTATCAAGGCATCTATCAATTTGTACTCTGTCTTGCCAATCCCTAGGTTTAGGTAGGGTTGTGACATGTAGGCATTAGTCGTGTCAGACTTATGGACTTGATAATTAGCCATGGGGATAGGCTCTTCTCCTTAGAGATACCATTCGTCTCTTTGCCTAATCCACTCTTTCCGTTTCTTAATGTGTTCTAGGGCTTCTTGCCTTGCTTCTTCTCTAATCCATTCTTCCTCTTTCTTCCTATTTTGCGCACCTACGAGACGTGCTTACATGTGATCCATCAATGGCTCCATGAACCGTTTTAATCTACATCACTTATGTAGTTAGGAAGAATGTCTCCATCCAAAGTGGCTAGATTAACTGCTCCACTCGTCGAGATCCTATTAATGATTAGAGGTCCATATCCGCGTTTTTGTAACTTCTTGGCATGTTGCTTCAAGGTGTAGACCAGGACTAGGTCTCCTTCTTTTAGTCCTTTGTCTTTTATATGGGCATCATAATATGCCTTTTGCCTTCTCTTTGCCGCATAGATTCCTACAACAGCCTGCAACCGAGTTTCATGTAGCTTCTCGATTTGGTCTAGTTGTTGGGATAATTCATGTCCGGTCCATTCTTGTTGCTGGGCTACTCTCAAGGTGGGTATCAAAAAATCAATTGGTAGGATTGCGTTCTGTCCGTATACTAGATTGAATGGGGTAGTTCCAATGGCAGTTTTGTACGTGACTCGGAAGGCCCGAATTGCATGATGCAATTGTTTGTCCCAGTCAGACCTCCCATTATTGACAATCTTTGTCAATACTGTGCATAACAGCTTATTGGAAATTTTTTCTTGACCATTGGCTTGGGGGTGGTATGGGGCTGATTTTTTTATGGATCACTAAAAACTCATTCATTAGAGACTCAATTACTTCATTAATGAAGTGCATCCCTCGGTCACTCACAATCTCAATCGGTAATCCGAAGCGAGTGAATATATGCTCAAAAAGAAACTTAGCAGTGGTTTGAGCATCGTTCCTTCTAGTAGCCTTTGCCTCTACCCATTTTTTCAAGTAATTGGTGGCTACTATGATATATTCGGCATGTGAACCTTTGGCCGGTGGGTTAATGGGTCCTATGAAGTCAATGCCCCATTTAAAAAATGCTCTGGCACACACCATAGGTCTCAATGGCATGTCATCTCTCCGAATTGGGTACTTAGCCCTTTGGCATGTCTCGTAGCTTCGTACATATGTCTCAGCATCCATATGTAAAGTTGGCCACCACACGCCCGTGAAGAGGATCATTTTCGTGGTTCTCTCAGCTGAAAAATGACCTCCTGCCGCACCTGCGTGTGCCATCTCTAATACGGGTAAATATTCTCCTTCATGCACACATAGCCATAATTGGCTGTCTTTTCCTTTCCTAAACAAATGTCTTCCCATAACTACATAATCCTTGCTCATCTCTTCTAGGGATCGTTTCCTTGCCAAGCTAACTCCTTCCTCATGTTCTCTCATCTTTAGGAATTTTACCAATGTTTTGCTCCAATTGGGTGCTATTGTGGAAAAGGGTATGGATGTATGATCCTCGGGGATAGTCTCTTGGCATTCTGCGCAGTTACTCACATAATCATGGACATCCTTAGGGATGTCAGGCCACTATAGTCCCAATCGCTTTAACTCCCTAATCATTCCATGAGTTCCTTTGTGTGTCCTCCATTTCACATGTGCTTGTTCAATCAACTTCAATTGTTCATCTTCCTCAACACATCTTAGCAATACACCATTGGGTTCCTTATAGTACACACTTCCCGCAATAATGTGCAAATTCCTCGATTGTAAGATTTCCTTTTTACTCTCTTTATTGATTGAGTGTTGTGGGCCATGAGTGAGTATCGAAATTAGTTTCTCTGCCCACTTTGAACACACTTCCAAATTAAACAGATAAGTGTCTAGCAGATCATCGGGTACTCCACTTGGTGGTTCTCCGTGTGTTAACCTAGAAAGGTGATCTGCTCTTACATGGGTATTTCCCTTTTGCCCTATCACTTCAAAGTCGAACTCCATCAATAGTAGAAACCATCTTACCAGTCTTCCCGTGTTACAAGGCTTATTGACTAGGTACAATGAAGCCTGATGGTCTATGAAGAACTTGAATTTGTTGGCTAAGAGATAGTGTCTAAATTTCTTCACTGCATAGACCATTCCTAATCCCTCTCGCTCCGTAGTTGTATAGTTCCTTCAGCTTGATTCAGTTGTCTACTTGCATAGGCAATTGGGTGATCTAACTTTCCTTCATCTGCTGGTTGTGCTAAGATACATCCTATTGCATAATTAGAAGTGTCCACATGAATATGAAATGGCTTGTTCCAATTTGGTGTTTTCAGAATTGGAGTTGTGCTAAGCCGCTTCTTTAACTCATTGAATGCCTTCTCACATTCCTCTGTCCATGTGAATTGGGTTAAGAGTTCATACAAGGGTTTGGCAATTATGGCATACATGTGGATAAATCGACGGTAGTATCCACAATGTCCCATAAATGCTTGCACCTCTTTCGCATTCTTAGGTCTAGGAAGCTCTAAAATGACCTTAATCTTGTCTTCATCCGTGGATATTCCATTTCTAGAGACTATGTGTCCTAGGATCTTTCCTTGTCTTACCATGAAGACACACTTCTCTGGGTTCAGACAGACTCTGTACTATCTGCATTTATTAAATATCTTCCGTAATTCAGGAATGTGGTCTTGTCTTTGATTGCAATATGTACATAGGTCATCTACATACACTTCCATGCTCTTCTTCAGGAATCCTTTGAAAACATGACACATCAGTCATTGAAAAGTAGCAGGCACATTAGTGAGTCCAAAAGGCATCACTCAGAAAGCATAGACTCCCCATTCAGTTGCGATGTGGTCTTATGTTGATCCTCTGTAGCTATGGCTACTTGGTTGTATCCAGAGAATCCATCTAAGAAGGTATAGACTTCTTTTCCTGCAACTCTTTCCAATAGATGGTCAGTGATGGGTAATGGGTAGTTGTCACGTATGGTGGCTGCATTGACCTTTTTCAAGTTAATGCACACTCTTAGTTTTCCATTCTTCTTAGGTACAACTACTAATGGCGAAACCCACTCGGTGTGTTATATTTCATATATGAATCCGACTGCTAGTAGCTTGTCTATTTCTTCCTTAATTTTAGCCGCATAGACCTCATTGTATGTATAAGAGAGCAAATTGAGGGTTCCACCCCCTTGAGATCCTTATATGTCCATGCGAATACATCTCGATATTCTCGGATCAACTGTATTAATTCCTCTTCCTCCTCAATTGACACATCTTTACCTATGTATATACATCTTTCTTCTCCATCTTGCATTGTTACTATGATCTTTTTTGTTTGTTCTTTGTTGTCGTACGCTTCTCCTTCTCGAGCCTCTCTCTTAGGCATTTGGATGGCTATCTTTCTCTCTTCTACTTCGTATCTTTTAAAATGCTCCGGAACCTCAAAAAGATCTGGATTTGGTCCAATTTTACTCATTCTTTCCTCTTGCTCTTGTACTATGGGGCGGCTTCTATTGCCAAGATCTTGGTCGGTTCCTGCTTCTCTTTGGATCGAATGGTGTCAAAGAGACTAAATCTCATTTGTCACACAAGTACGTATAGTGGGGAATTGACACACGCTTATTTGTCAATCCGATGAAGCGACCTAACCAAGTGTATGAGGACATGTGCACACGTGATGGAAAATGAAATGGTTCAGCTTGTATGTGTGAGAAAAGACTAATCCACCTCTCTAACTAACTTAAATACTGAAAGTGTCTGCCGCGATACCACTTACAACAGTTTTCACTAAATTGAGGATTTCTTTTGCGTGTCTCTGAGGGTGAGCTTCTACCTCATAGAAGTATTCCTCATCTGATGCAAAGGGTGGGTCCATGATGATTGACTTTAGATCGGAGTCACTTGCATCCTCAAATGCATCAGGGCTATCCTCATCACAGTGGGGTGTCCATTGTTCCTCATTGATGGCTACATCCATTGTTGCTAAATTTCTGCCCAGCCTTGAGGCTCAAATTCTTTGTCAGGAAATACTACACGTGCATAGGCTGGGTCTTGAGTTGATCTATGTGTTTCCTTCGCACCTACCTCTCTGGCTTTTTCTCTCTTCTCTTCTTCTACTGCCACTTTGCACATCCATAAGTGGGTGTCTTCATGCATCCATGAGGATCCTGATCCTATGGAGTGCACCGACTCAGTATCATCTTTGGCTCTATGGATGGGATTCCATTGGATAGGAGGGACATCTCTATGAGATTAATCTTTGAGATTCACTTTGGTCGTAACACCTAAGTGTTGCAAATACAAGGAATTGGTTCCCCAATCCTGTACCACTTGCAACTGCCGCATAAATGGTCTTCCCAAAATCATCTCATAGGCATGGTTCTTGCCAAAATCACAGATAGCAAATGTGTGCTCAAACTCTACACCACATGTAGTGAGAGTTATTCCTTCTAGCAAGCCTAAGGGTCTTTCTATGTGACCATCAGCCATCTACGATTTCATTCTCGTTGGCCTAAGTGCTGGCTTGTCCCAACACTTCCATAGGGAAGTGGTCACAATTGCAACTCCTGCACCTGAGTCAAGAATTGCCTTGGTTGTGTGTCCTTGATGGGTGATGCGAAGATAGGTGTTTCCTTCTTCTCCTTCGCTCATGTCTCATATCTTGTCTAGAGGGATTTCTGGCACTGTTCTATGAGAACCTACCTGGGAACGCGGTTTAGCTACCTCTGGTACTTGTTTGGCTACATGTTTCCACAGTTCTGGCCTAACCTTGAGTAGCTCTTCTAAAGTGAGATTGCACTGCACTTTAGTATTCTTCACAACCTCTATGTTCCTAGGTATGACTGAGTCTTCGTTTCGTACCATGACCATGGGTGCTCTCATACAAGTAGACTTAGCTTCCCATGGGCCTGTGAAGTGGGGTAATTCATGTAAAGAATTAGACTCAAAGTCTAATCTCTCTTGAGATTGGGTGCTCTCCTGCTCTCCATAAATGGAAGGGATATCTTGTGGGAATTGATCATGCGCGTCATCCACAAGTTCAATGGGAGGAGGGACTTCACTTTCTTTAGCCCATTTCTCTTCTTGAATCTCTCGCAGGAATTCTGGTGAATACCTATTCATAGAAGAAGGTGTCTGGTTCAGTGGAATTAGGCACATAAGCTTCCAGGGAGGACTGCTTATCCTTTCACTTGCCTTGCCCTTATTTGGAGGGGTGGGTTCCTTTTCTGATTGTGCAATTAGCCTCTCCAGTCTTTCTAATAGTCCATCGAAGTGCAATTGCGTCTTAGCTGAACTAGAGATGTTAAAGAGGTGACTGGCTTCAAACATGCTTTGAGCCACTTCCACCATCTTAGCACAAATTTTGGTTCGTTCAAGCTCTAGTTCCGCTCTAGGGTAACACTTTTCATGATCGATTACGTTTGGCCCTTCTTGGATTCTGGCCTGATATGCCTTAAGCATCATATTTAGGTCCTCGGGAGTGGGATCTGCTAATACCAATCCTACTCTAGGGGGTGGTGGGGTCGCATGAGGCCGGTTGTAAGGTGGTGGGTCTGATGGAGATGGGAGTGGTGGTGGTGGAGTAGTGTGAGAGGGAGGTTGAGATGTAAGTTCCATTATCTTGGCTCTCCTGTCTCTTAGGCTTTCCTCAAGTTCACTCATCTTCTTAGCGCATTGCCTTTTCATTCTTTCATGGTTATCTCTCCAGGCTCTAGTCCTCTAGGCTTGGTTATGCTCTCAGCTTCACTAACTTCGACACTTTTTTCCTGGCCTAAACTTTGGTGTTGCTGCAAAGCTTGGGCTCTAGTGATCACTTGCACTAGTGCAGTGGAAGTGACACTTCCTGTGGAATCTACTACCAACCCAATCACATTAATAGGAGTGATTTTTTGCATATTATTGGGATTCTTTGGGCAATCTCATAAGAGATGCTCCTTTCCACAAACTTGGCAAAAGCCATGGATCGTTACTGGCTGGGGTTGTGTAGGTGCAGGCATGGGGCAATCACGAATGAGGTGATCTCCCTGACAACTGAAGCACGGTCCTCTAGGGAATGGGGGTCTTACCTTCCTAGGTTGAGGTCTAGTGTTGGGATTTGTGTACATGATATTTGCATACTCTGGATCCCAACTCGGTTCACTCGGTTCTTCACTATAGTAGGACTCACCATGTTCAGGAGACTGCATGTAGTAAGGGTGGGGGCTATCCACATGTGTGGAATCAAAACTATGGTCACTAGGGTCACTTTCTAAAAGCAATGGTGTTACTGGCACTATGGCTCTATTCAGATTCTCTTCTGCAGCTGCATACTTTACTGGGATCACATTGGCTGGAGCTCGCGGTTGTTGGGCTAGCACTGGTTGAGGTCTTTGTTGGGCCTGGTATTGTGGTTGGTAGGTTTGTTGAGGCCTAGCATACTGTTGTGGTGGGTACTGGTTCTGGTATCTGCCCTGTTGTGGATATGGTTGAGGGTAGATTTGCTAACCGCTTGCTTATTGTATGGGCAATCTTGTGTTGTGTGATTAGTGTATCTCCGTTCTATGGTGCAGTATTGGCTACTAGGATTCACTTGGGATTGAGCCATGATGGGACATACGTTCGCCATATGGTCACCCCCACAAGTATAGCACCGTTTAACTGGGGCAAATCTTGGGATTTGTTTGCTAGAGACACCTAGTTTTTGAGCTACTTTCTCAGCGAGTTCCTCAATAGATGTGGATTGCGAGGAAGAGAGGCTAGAAGAACTATCTGAATCTTTGTAGATTTTTGAAAGCTCTAATTCCTCCCCTAGGTTATCCTCGATGTCGATGCACATGCGTACACACTCTTCTATGGTCCTCGGGTCCTTTAAGTACACGTATGATCTCAACTTTGTACTTAGCAGTCCATCTAGGAATAAAGCCACTTGTTTGGCTGGAGTGGGTAACTCAGAAATAGGACATCTCTCTAGGTATTGCCTAAACCTTCTTCCTGCAAGTCTTACCGTCTCTTGAGGGGTTTGCTTGAAACTGTGAATTAATGAGGAAGTGTTATGCCTTATGCCACTCTTAGAGAACTCAATAATGAAAGCCTCTGGAAGTTGGTCTATGTTCCTGAAGTGTCTCTCATTTAGTGGTTGAAACCAGGTAAGAGCAGTGTTCCTAAGGGTTAGACCAAAGGCATTGTACTGCGTGAATAGGTCCTCCACTTGTTCAACTCTCAAGACTTGCCTAAATTCTACCACATGATCGTAAGGGTCTCTAGTGCCATCAAAGTAATTCTTCATGGACTTCACTAGCTGAGTTGGCCTTAGGGTCCTAGTGTGTTCTCTCGGCCTTGGCAAAGGAAAATCATCAGCATTTCTTAGGTTCCTTGGAACTCTAGTTCTCTCTGTTTCTTCTCTATCCGTCTCTGCTCGCGTTCGTTCTCTTCCTATTGGGTTGGCAAAGCTTACCTCAGGTCTATCTCTACTTCTGTCCCTTTGGGCTCCATGAGCCTGGGATGTTCCCGCTCCCTTGTGGCCAAAAGAGACATTAGATCTTGGTTGGGGAAAAATAAATTCTCCCATCCAAGTGTAGGCATGCCTACCGTGCTCTGTGACCACAAATATTCTTTCTAAAGTGTTGTCTAAATAGGTCACTTTGCCTGGGCTATCGGGATCTTTGAATTCATAGATCGTGATCGTTCCTATCTCATTAGACTGATCAGGCTTATACCTCCAAAAGGCTTCATCGGTCTCTCGGTTCAAGAGCAGATCTATGCTCTTATTATCTTGGGGAATCCACTCTGGTGTGAGAATTCTAGTGAGAACTGATTTGCCTCGAGGAGTTTTAGGTTCTACACCCATGTTCCCTTGCTCTAGGTCACCTAAGTCCGTTTTTAGGATCACATTTCCGAATTCATCTGTCCTATCTGGGTGACTGGTGGTTACATATATTGTTCCTTCTTTGTCCAAGTATGCTCCATTTTCAAACTTGACTGCTGGACGTTCTAGTCCAATGGGTTGATCTGGGTTTTGGATCTAGACCACAAATCTACCTAGGCCGTCCTCATAGATGCTAGCACCTAATCGGTTAGTCCTAAGGTATTCCAGTTGCGTTTTGTAGGGGCCTTCTACCCTATGTAAGTATGGCACACCTAAACTGTGAAGAGAGATGGTGGATGCAATCCAAAGATGAGTAGGTGCTGCTACAACTAGCTTCACACCAGCCAACTGAGACTTCAGAGTTGATTAGTAGACCCTTTGAGCTTCCTAAATCCACCAAAATATCAACCAAGTACTTTGGAACATGTATCCCAAAAGTTTAAGTCAAGACAGACAAGTTGCAAGATGACTAGCTCCTAAAAACTTGCTATTTTTGGACATACACCTGCTAGAAAAAATGAACAGTGCTCTCAACCTGGTAGGAATTAGATAAATTCCTTTTGGGCATAGCAAATAGACTTAGCAAGCTTCCCAATCCAAGTTAAAACACTTCAAATGATGGACTGAGCACTGAGAAAAAGATTCATCAATTTCTGGAACATGCCCATCATTCTCGGGGCTCTGTAGAGATAGACCAGTGAGCAGTAAAATGCAGATATCTCCACAACTGTACATTCAATGACCTTGAAAATGTATATACAAAAAGAAGACAGTAAGAGCTATCCAACACACATTAAAACACTGAAAAATGTTGAGTATAACTCGAGATATGACCTCCTGAAGTTACTGCTCTGAGTGAGTATAGCAGAGAACAAAACAGAGAAGTAGATAATGACAAATAGATTCACATATGATTACAACCACATTGGCAGTGAATATTTGCACAATGGGAGTAGAATGATAGAGCTATGGAGTAAGCTCTTCAATCTCTACAAAATGACATGAACTGGTCACGTACAAGGCTTGCTAATCGCCTCTTCCTTCTTGCTCTTTTTATAGCTATTCTTGGAGGGAATTTTGAATTCGAATTCGAATGGCTCCACCTAAAAGTGATCCCCAAAGTTAGGAGATATTCCCTCAGCTCAAAAATTCGTGGTTTTAGGTAGATAGAGCCACGACTTTGCTTTTACATCATGGATGAGGTAAGCCATCCTTTTCTTTTTTCTTTTTCACAATTACAAGAGATAAAATGAAGTCTTTTACAAGAGGTGTTCACATGACTACACATGTGACTTACAAATGAGGATACTATCAAGCATATCAAGCATGTAGGCTTGGGTAAAATGCACCAACAGCTCCCCCTCAAGCCTAACATGCTTGGCCTCCAAATAAGTCTTCAGTTGTCCTTGATTTCCTGCAAGCCAATCATCAACTTGAATCTACTTAACTTTGTACCATCAAGAGCTTTAGTCAACATGTCTGCACATTGCATATCTGTAGAGACATAGGATAGTTGAATATCCTTGCTCATTAGCTTCTCCTTTACATAATGGTAGTGGACTTCAATATGCTTGGTTCTAGCATGGTATACCGGATTAGGTGCTAGATGTAGTGAGCTTGTGTTGTCACCAAAAATGTGAGGTGTTGAAGAATGAAGTCCAAGATCTGTGTACAAAGACTTTAACCACATGATTTCTTGAGTTGCATTAGCCAAACCTCTATATTCGGCTTTGGTAGAAGATAATGCCACGGTGGTTGCTTCTTCGATGACCAAGAAATGATTTTTGAACCTGCAAACGATATATAGCCGGATGTGCTTCTTCTATCATCTCTAGATCCGGCCCAATCTGCATCTGAGTAGACCTTTAGCTCAATATCTGAAGTATATGAATAGAACAAACCTTCATTCATGGTCCCCTTTAGGTACTTGAGGACTCTCTTGGCCGCTTCCATATGTGGTCTTCTCGGCTTATGCATAAACTGACTCAATATGCTAACATGATAGCATATATCCACCCTTGTGAGATTTGCATAATTCAAACTTCCAACCAAGCTTTGATAGCTTGTGATGTCTTCAATTGGCTCTCCTTCATAAGCACTAATCTTATGATTTTGTTCCATAGGTCTACCTGCACACTTGGTATTTTCCATCTTGAATTTGACGAACATGTCATGGACATGCTTCCTTTGTGTGATGTATATACCTGAATCTATGTAGATCAACTCCAATCCAAAAAAATAAGTGAGTGGTTCGAGGTCACTTATTTTGAACTCCTCCTTCATTTGACTCTTTACTTGTTTGATTCCTTCAAGATCATTGCCTGTGATAATAATATCATCAACATACACACATAAATAGATCACTTCAGATCCATTCCTCTTTATGAACAAAGAGGTATCCGCCTTGCTAGATTTGAATCCTTGGTCCTGCAAATAAGTCACCAATCTGAAATTCCAAGCTCTTGGAGCTTGCTTCAATCCATACAAAGCTTTCTTTAGTTTGCATACATAGTTAGGATGATGTGCATCCTCATATCCAGGAGGTTGTACCATATACACTTCCTCAGAAATCCATCCATTCAAGAAAGCATTCTTTACATCAAGTTGATAGAGCTTCCAATTTCTAGATGCAGCAAGACTAATGAGAACCCTAATTGTAGCCATTTTTGCAGCAGAAAAGAAAGTGTCCTCATAATCAATACCATGGGTTTGAGCAAACCCTTTAGCAACTAACCTTGCTTTGTGTCTATTTATACTTCCATCTTGATTCCTCTTGATTTTGTATATCCATCGAGATCCAATTACCTTCATAGATGGCTTGTTAGGTAAAAGCTCCCAAGTGCTAGGGCTTCCATTTCTTCATCCATTGCATCTATCCAAGCTTTCTTGCTTTGTGCTTCTTCGAATGTGGTAGGTTCTTCATTGGTTGAATCCTTTGCAATGTAGATTGAGTGCTTGGTGACCAAAGATGTATCATAACCAAACCTCTCTGGTTTCTTCTTCGCCCTTGAAGACCTTCTAAGTGGTTGATGTGAGCTCTCCGGTCCATATGTAGCATCTTGCATCTTTGCTTTACCTTTGTTCTTCCATAGCTTTAGTCTTTCCAAATCTTCTAGGTCAATCTCCGAATCACTTTCTTCAATCTGCTTTGGCTCCTTTGGTTGAAGTGATGGAAAATCTTCATCCAAGTCATAAGGCAGCTTCACTTTCCTGTCATCATCAAACCATGATTTGTTTTCATCAAAAATTACATCTCTACTCACAAAAAATCCTTTATTGGTTGGATTGTACAATCTATATCCTTTTTGGTTTTGATCATAACCAATGAATACACACTTCTCTGCCTTGGGATCCAATTTCCCTCTTACTTGAGAAGGAATGTGAGCATAGGCTAAGCATCCAACGATTTTACAATGCTCTAGACTAGGTCTTCTTCCATTCCACACTTCATATGGAGTGGTTCCATCTAGTGACATAGATGGAAGTCTATTTATGAGATATGTGGCTGTAGACACAGCCTCTGCCCATAGGTAGTTTGGCAATCCCTTTTCGTTGGGCATGGACCTTGAAGCTTTGACAATAGCTCTGTTCCTCCTCTCTGCTACACCATTGAGTTCGGGTGTATACCTTGTAGTGACTTCCCTTTTAATGCCTCTTTCATGCAAGAAGGCATCAAATTCAGAAGAGAAGTATTCTCCTCCACCATCTGATCTGAGTCTTTTCAAAGTCCTACCTGTTTGGTTTTCAACAAGAGCAATATACTTCTTAAAGCAATTAAACACTTCATCCTTGTGCTTCATGAAAAACAGAATGGTCCACCTGCTACAATCATCTATGAAATACACATAATATCTTGAGCTTGATATAGATGGCTCCTTACTTGGACCCCACACATCCGTGTGCACTAGATCCAAAGGATTTTGATACATATATCCTTTCTTATTGAAAGGTTGTCTATGAGCCTTGCCGAGTTGACAAGCTTCACACTTATAAATCATGTGTTGCCTTGTGATATTAGTCAAACCAAGTACGCTTTGGTCCCTGCAAATTTGTTTGAGTGTCCTCTCACCAATATGAGCAAGCCTTTTGTGCCATATCTCCAACTCTGTTAGAGTTTGAGATCCATAGCTAAACAAAGCTATGTTCTTTGTATCTTCCACTTCAAAAGTGAAAAGCCTTCCTATCTTTTCTCCTTTGGCAATCCTTCTAAAGCCTTGTCTTGGGTCTTCAACATATGCTCCAAATCGGTTGAATCTAACCTGCAATCCTTTCTCAACAATCTGTCCAACACTTATTACATTTTTGGTAATTGTAGGGACATACAAGACTTTGCTTAAGAGGTTCATATTCCCATCTGATGTCTTCACATTACCTATCTTCTCCACTGAGTGCTTTGTGTCATCTCCTGTCTGCACTTCATGCTTGTTATGAGGATCTTCCAAATCAGAAAGTAAAGCCACATTTCCTGCTACATGGTTTGAGCATCCCGAATCAATGTAAAATATGTGATCATCATCCTTACCATTCTTCACTGATAGATTCATAATCAATAATGAATCTTCTTGACTTTGGTCCTCTTCATAGTTATTGTAGTCTCTTCTTCCTCTATGGCCACTTTGATAGTTGTTGTTGTTGTAATTGTTGTTGTAGTAGTAGTTGTTGTTGTTGTAGCCTCCATTGTATCTGCCTCTATTTGATCCATAGCCACCTCTATTGAATCCTCTTCCTCTTGAGTTCCTTGGATTCTTGAAACATTCTTCAGTAGTATGGTTAGATAAGCCACATATGTTGCAAGGTTGAGATAATTGGCATCTCCCCCTGCCTTGCTTTCCACCTCTGCCTCTTCCTCTCGCTCTTCCTCTACCTGCAAAAGTTTGCTTGGAAAGAGCTACCTTCATCTTCATTCTTCCTATTCTTTGACTTGTCCTTGACCTTAGCTTTATCAGAATATAAGGCAGAAGTTTGATTACCTCTTGAGGACTCATCACCTTTGCTAATCTTTGCTTCATGAGTGAAGAGTTGGCCCATGAGTGTGTTGAGGTCCGGTACATGCATATCCATGTATAAATCCATGGTTGTTGTGAATGACTCCCACTTGTCGTCTGCTTTGATTCCATTTATGATTTGTCTAATGATTTGCTCCTCTTCAATTAACTCTCCAATGCTTCCAAGTTGGTCGGAAATCTCCTTCATCTTTGTGACATAATCAGTCACATTTTGCTTCGGGATTTTCTTCATTGTTGTGAACTCCATCCACAATTGGTTCTTCCTTGCTCGAGTGTTGGAAGAGAAGAAAGAAGCAAGTGCATTCCAGGTCTCTCTTGATGTCTTGCATCCCTTGACATGAGGTTAAAGAAAATCAGAGATTGAGTTTAGAATATAGGACCTTGCAAGTGCATCCTTCGAACACCAATTTGTAAGTCCTTCCACTTCTTCATGTGATGGCTGCCCTTTGTTCCTCATGGTTGGCATTGCTTCATCTCCGGATATGAATCCATATAGATTCCTCCCTTGAAGGTAAGCCCTCATCCTTAGAGACCATGCCGCGTAGTTGTTTCGATCCAATTTGTCAATTGTTGATGAAAATCCATCTCCCATGTTGCTTGACTATGCTCTGATACCACTGTGAAGAGAGATGGTGGATGCAATCCAAAGATGAGTAGGTGCTGCTACAACCAGCTTCACACCAGCCAACTGAGACTTCATAGTTGATTAGTAGACCCTTTAAGCTTCCTAAATCCACCAAAATATCAGCCAAGTACTTCGGAACATGTATCCCAAAAGTTTAAGTCAAGACAGACAAGTTGCAAGATGACTAGCTCCCAAAAACTTGCTATTTTTGGACATACACCTGCTAGAAAAAATGAACAGTGCTCTCAACCTGGTAGGAATTAGATAAATTCCTTTTGGGCATAGCAAATAGACTTAGAAAGATTCCCAATCCAAGTTAAAACACTTCAAATGATGGACTGAGCACTGAGAAAAAGATTCATCAATTTCTGGAACATGCCCACCATTCTCGGGGCTCTGTAGAGATAGACCAGTGAGCAGTAAAATGCAGATATCTCCAAAACTGTACATCTAATGACCTTGAAAATGTACATGCAAAAAGAAGACAGTAAGAGCTATCCAACACACATTAAAACACTGAAAAATGTTGAGTATAACTCGAGATATGACCTTCTGAAGTTACTGCTCTGAGTGAGTATAGCAGAGAACAAAACAGAGAAGTAGATAATGACAAATGTAAAAATTCACATATGATTACAACCACATTGGCAATGAATATTTGCACAATGGGAGTAGAATGATAGAGCTATGGAGTAAGCTCTTCAATCTCTACAAAATGACATGAAGTGGTCACGTACAAGGCTTGCTAATCGCCTCTTCCTTCTTGCTCTTTTTATAACTATTCTTGGAGGGAGTTTTGAATTTGAATTCGAATGGCTCCACCTAAAAGTGATCCCCAAAGTTAGGAGATATTCCTTCAGCTCAAAAATTCGTGGTTTTAGGTAGATAGAGCCACGACTTTGCTTTTACATCATGGATGAGGTAAGCTATCCTTTTCTTTTTTCTTTTTCACAATTACAAGAGATAAAATGAAGTCTTTTACAAGAGGTGTTCACATGACTACACATGTGACTTACAAATGAGGATAATATCAAGCATATCAAGCATGTAGGCTTGGGTAAAATGCACCAACATGAACTTCCTGTAGGTCTCTCCATACCGTGAGACATCTCAGACTCGCTAGTTTCAGAGCTAGGGTAGTACGAATGATGGCTCAAGTGCTGGGCCCAAGACCTAGCAGTATGATTGACACTAGCCTCTGAAGACCTAAGACTATGTTTATCTCTCCCTAGGTGTCATCTTGATCTAAGGTTCATATGCTTAGCTGAGCAATCCCAACTTTTACCCAAGGTACAACCTCATTGCAAATCAATTTGTATCAGTCACTTGGTTCTTTTTAGTTGATTATTGTGTTTATGATCTTGTTTGATATCACGTTGTCAGGAATACTTAAGTTAATTTCCGTTGTTTCAGTTGATCGTTCCACGTTAAGTTCCTTTCCTTTAAAGTTATCGATCACATAGAGATTATGTTTCAGCTTGAACTTGAGTATTTAGGTAGTCTTCAACTTGATAGATGCCTTTTGTCGCCCTGACTTACATCTAGCACTATTCGCACTTAGCCTAAGCTAAGGATTGACAAAGGAAGTTGAGAATGTTCCAACCTCACTTGTTGATCCTTTGATCTTTAGTGCTCAAGAATCCCATTCTCAAGCTTGCGGAATGCCCTTGCTTTGGATGCCTTCTAGTGCTCTTAGTGGACCTGTAAAAGTCCCAAAGTTAGCTCAAGACTTAGATTCCAATGACATAATAAATCACTTCCATTCATGCAATTTAGATATCAATTTTGCCCTTTGTCCTTATGGAAAACAATTCTAGAGATCCTTGGTTTTGCTCCCCCTGGATATGGTCAACTTCAAAGTACTCCCCACGAGCTTTCCAACAAAAGAAAAATCACAGCAAACGGATTTCGTATGAGAAGTTATGACTGTTCAGGGTTCTAGGGTTAAAACAGGGTTCAAACAGGCTGACAGTTCACAGGATTTTTCTCAAAATTACAAGTGTAGGGACCTCACAAATCACTAATGGCTTGATAAGTATGCCTAAAATTTACCCCAAAAACTTGGAATAAGAACTTGGCCGAAAATGCCTGTCAATCGTGATTGACAGGTCTGTCAATCGCTATCGACAGGTCTGTCAATCATGATTGACAGAGGTGTCCGTTGGGGCCTGTCGGTCGCGATCGACATGTCAGTCGCGATTGACAGTGTCAATCACGATCGACACAGTCGGTCATGAGTCTTGTCAATCGTGATCGATGGTGTCAATTGTGATCGATGGTGTCAATCGCGATCGATGGTGTCAATCGCGATCAACACTTTTTGCGCAAATTCCGACGAGATTTCAGTCGATCGTGGGTCTGTCCATCGCGATGGACACGTGGGGACGTGAATATATGTGTCAATCGTGAAGTTTCTATCGATCGCGATGACGGTGTTGATTGCGATTGACTGAGTCGGTCGAGGTCTGTCAGTCGCGATTGACAGGGTCTGTCGGTCACGATTGATAGAGGCAGTCGATCGCGATCGATGGTGTCAATCGCGATTGACAGAGAAACACAAAATTTTTTTACTATGATTTGTGATTTAGAATGTGCTCATCATGCTTGTCATTGTGGTGTACTTTGTTTTACCAAATAAGCAATTTTTCTGTCGATCGCGATCGACAGGGGTCTACGACACAGAGACAGGGCCGAGCTTTTCCGTACCTACGCAGCCTGCTAGAGATGGTGGGATAGCCAGATCCTGCAAGAAAACTCAAGAAACATGCAAAAAGAGTGCACACAAATCGCTCTCTTGCTCTCTCTCACAAGTGAAATGAGGGAAATGGGAGGAGAAAGGAGATATGATAAAAAAACTCAAATTTTCGCGATGATGGAGATGGAGATCGGATATGGTGAGGATGATGATGGTGAAGTAAGAAAGAGAAAAGTAAGAAAAAGTAAAGAAATTACCTAGAATGCCAACGTCACAGCTCCACGTCTTACCATCACACGCTCGTCCTCAAAGCTCGATCCCCAGCAACGATGCCAAAATTTAGTGTAGCTCAGTGATGAGTAGCACCTCCTTTAATGTCAATCTGGGAAGACGTGAGGATGTTATGAAGACCTCGAACAAGTGATGGCACAAGTGTGTGAGTGAGAAGCACACTAACATGCACACACATACACACACACGCACACACGGCAAGACAAAGAGAAGGACAATGGAGTTCTTTTAGATTACTTCAAAAGTGCCCATACAAGTCCAAATCTATTACAAGCTAACCTCAAAAATGAGCTCTCTAGCTCTATTTATAGTTTTTTTACTAGCTTTGGCCCTATCCAGACCTAGTGTCCGGCCTAGTTAAAAATTAGGTTCTAGGGCCTATTTGAGGGCTCAAACGGAGTCTAAAAAATATGAAAATTGATAGGTAGATACTTCTAATGCTCCTCAAGCTCAAGGACTCCTTGGCTTGCACAAAATGGAGCTAAAAAAGGTGAAATGGTATTTACAATGATGTAGAGTGACTAAATTCACTATTTAGGAAGTATTACTTCATGGAAAAATTTGGACGGCCTACTTGCCAGATCTTCGTTGACTACTTTGTCTGCTTGTGCTTTCTCTTCACTCTAACTCCCTTCTTTGACTTCCTTGTCTTGTGAGTCCTTGGGTACCTTGATTGCTGCCAACACATCCTCTTGTCTTCCCCGATTGGCATTAAAGGAGGTGCTACTCATCACTGAGCTATAGAGGTAGTTCACCATAGGGTGGATGTTAGACTCAAGATATGATAGGCAAGAGATGGTTGAACCACACCCTAAGAGGGAGGATTAGGAAGTAATCCTCACCCATGGCTTTTGGGGCAAGTGGTTAGCCTATCATATTCCTAGCTGGTAGGTCATGAGTTCGAATCCCACAATTGGTATCAGAGCCTAGGAAATAGGCCCAAGAGTGAGAGTTCTAATGGAAGCATTAGATTGAGGATCCAAGATACCTAGCATGGGTGAGAACTAGGTTCAAGATACTGAGGTTGAGAACAAGGGGCTCAAGAGACCATGCTTGCAAACAAGGAAAGTTCATAGGCAAGTGGCCAAGAAGCGGAAAGGCAAGGTTCTAGAGACCAAGGTTGAGAACAAGATGGTTCAAGCGACTGTGCAACATTGAGGACATCAATTCAAGGGGAGATCAAGGGTTGATCATTGAGGACAATGATCTCTAGAAGGGGAAGAGAGTGTTAGACTCAAGATATGACAGGCAAGAGATGGTTGAACCAAACCCTAAGAGGGAGGATTAGGAAGTAATCCTCAACCATGGCTTTTGGGGCAAGTGGTTAGCCCATCATACTCCTAGCTGGTAGGTCATGAGTTCGAATCCCACAGTGGACATTGAGGGGGGGTGTTAGATATTCTCAATACTCCAACCTCATCTAACCACAAATGATCCATGGTGCTCTAAATTGTAAGACCCCCATTATAAGGAGAAGCCATTATTAGAGTCCAGACATTTGTGGAACCCTAACTTCCAAGTTAGATGAGGTCTATGTGTGACCGTTGATGGTTATAGATGATCTTGGTGAGCCTAACCATTAGGTTAGGTAGGGCATAAACTTCTAGGCCATTGGGTTGCCATTTAAGGTGAAAATAAAGGCCTTGTGGCATTGCACGGTTTCTCCATAGAACCTTTATGGGGGGATTGCAGAGGGGGGCTTGCCCCCTTCTGTATTTTACCGACTATTGTGTATCTCTTGACTATGTTTATCTATACCAAACCTCCTTGTAAAAGCTATATAAGCACGGCCCAAGTTGAGCTTTACCTAGCATTGCGCACTAGTAAGCCCTCCATCTAGAGTCTGTCTAGATTTCCATCTAAGGTCCACATTGGGAGCACACGGGTGGACAACACCATCATTGTAGCTACATTACACTTGGCAATCGGAGAATTTGAGTTCTCTATCTCTCAGTCTGCATCTATCTTTGTCTATGTTTTTCTCTCAACTTTGTCTACTAGTCTATTCCGTTGTGTTGTTATTTTCTTACAGAACCACCCTTGAAAACCTATAAAAGGAGGGGTTGGCTACATAAATACTCAGTCTTGCCAATGCCAATGTTGGGATCTCAAGGTATCATGATCACCAAGTAAGTACTCTCCAAGTTCTAGCTAAAGTTCTAGTCTTTTCCTTTGTCCTAGTCTTGTATCATGGACATTATATCTTGTCCTATTGTAATCTTAAAGTAGGAGATCCTATCCAGTTATTTCTTGTATCTAGTTCATCTCCTTGAAGAGAGTTCTCGTAATCCAAATATCTTGCTTCATTGCTATGGTCCCCAGTTGTGGGATCTCCTGTATCATCTCTACTCTAGTTATCCATACCTATCAATCTCAGGGTGTGGGATGTCTTGTAGTACTTATATATTCTTGTATTATTTTTTCTATGTGGGTGATCTTGTAGTCAAAGGTGTAATTCCTAAATCTTGTTTAGTCTAGTCAGAGGGCACAATCTAGTGCTCCCCTCACACCTATAGCATGGAGGGAAATATGGCTAGCAATAGGGAAACATATCTAGAGGTGCCAAAAGGGCCCTATAAAACACAACTAGAATACATCCGAACTAATCGACTAGGTGCTTGCATATATGAAGATGGTTTGAGAAGATCCATGGTACAATTCTAAAATCTAGAGCAACCCTATGGATTAGATCATCTTGTAGTTAAATTCAAGAATGGTTCCTACATAGATAAGCCAGGAATTATGTACATTGTTACTAGTCATACAAATAGAATGAATGCCTTTGGGAATGTTCTTCTAGATTCAAAAGTTAGAGATTCAAATGAGGATGATGAGGAGGAGGTTCCAACCACTCCAACAAGAAATCTAAGAATAATAGCCATGACCGAAATACCTAAGGAAAATGCAACTATAGATCTTTATGCGAATGAAGATACTGAGGAGGCCTTTTGGAAATTCAGATCAGACAAGATCCATACTAAGAAGGATTTTCTTGTGTATGAATTCAAAGACCTAAACAATCCAAGAAAAGGAACCTATATGAGTCATGATTCAAATCAAATGTTTTCCCTCTCCACAAAGAGTCAACTTCACATAAGCAAGCTAGTGCCAGACATGCTTAGTCCTTAAGAGTTCGTAGAGAAAAGAGTAGAGAAGCTCGAAAAATAAGCTTCATACACAACATAGGAAGAGGTAGATCAGAGAAAGGCACAAGTAGATTCGAGATAGAAAGAACTCAAGGACATAGGTCAATAAGAGAGGATGATGATGATTTCCCTCAACCTTGATAGAGAGAAAATTTGAGAACGTTGATACCACCTTGATGTTGTAGCTAAAGAAATTCTCAAAAACAAGGAAACTATTGCTAAAGCCGATGAAGAAATAAAGCAAAAAGATGAGATTATCAAGCAGCTACAAGAGCGGCTAGAGCAAAAGGCAATTGAGGGGACACCAGTAGTTCCAAAATCCATAGCGGCTACTAAGGAGACTGAGAACTGAGCCGACATGAGAGGGCACTACTGGTGTCCTAGCTTACTGCTGAATTTGAAGATCAAATAATCCATGTCATGAAGGAAGCTAAAATTGAGAGCAAAAACTTGGAACAAATCTTGAAGCCTTTTAATGTACCATATGGCCTCCTGAAAGAGCAAACGCGTCAATATATAAATACAACAACAAATAAGGAGCGTGACAACAACATTTAATTCAGCAATGATTCATTCAACTATACGCAAGAAGAATTCGAAAAGGCTAATCCTATATGGAGGCGCAAAATTTTGGAAAAGAATCCTACACTGCGGGTACAATGGGAAGCATCACCATATGCACTTCAAGTAAACTCATCTTTTTGTCCAGTACCCCGTAGATGCTTCTGGTCGCAATTTTGGGAAGGACAACGCCAAGGTAGCATCAATAATCAATGGCTAAATTATGCATTGTTACCAAGCCCACCGCATAACTACCTACCAACGGAAGAATACATGGTAAAAACCATGGAATTTTGGATTGCGAGATATGCAACTGTACCGGATTTGGCCGTCAAAATGACGAATAAGATTTTCAGCATGCTCCTTACAGTTATTAAAGTCTTCCAGCATGCGAAATATATGTTTTTAAACTTCATCGGCATTACACAAGGAGTCGAAGCACTCATTTTTTATCTTTCCACCATCCCGAACCCCTTAACACTTATGCCATACTATTCAAGACTTATGTTTTTGCCGAGCACATATATGCAGACATTCGAAGAGGCATTTTTCACTGCCTTCTTTGAAATTGATTCAGAAATTTTTGTCAAGACCACTTCAAATCTTAATGCAAGACTGGTGGCTTGCGAAACTAGCTTTTTTGCGGATCACCGATAAGCACCAGAGGATGGAGTGAAGTCAACATAGTGGAAAGAGTTTATGATCTATCACGCCAACCTGCTTAATCAAAGAGAGCAAACCGCCATTCAAACGTACTCACGTCGCCACAAAAAGCCTGTCGGGGACGACAGAGTTCAGGAGGAGGGACGTGTGGAAGGGGAATCGAGTAAGAAGAGAAGAAGAAGAAAATCAAAGACCAAAACGGTTCAATAAAGAATGAAGATAATAAAGCAGAAGAACTACCCTCTGCCCAAAGCCCCGTGCATGCATTTGGCAACAACAAAAAACATCCAGGTCTTGAGGAATGGAATTAAAGAATATCAGAACCAGGACATTTCATGGGAAGGACGGACCAGGGCCAAGAAGTATCCATGAAGAAGTGCAAGACAATACTTGGCAGGTAATAATCCTCCCGCTGATAGCATGCGATGACAAGAAATGAACAGGCTCAAAGCAATACAACAGAGTCAGATATGTGAAGACAAAGACAAATCAGAAGACCAAAAGCTAGAAAGAGGCAGAGGCTGAAAAGTTGAAGCGGGTGACTAAGAACATCACATTCTTAGTCATTGTTGGCATGCGTGGTAGCCCGACTGAATACAGTGACCCAGATTTGTGATGTACGGGATATCAAGGGGCAAACAGAAGCAAAGGACATATTTCGGATAAAATAACAAATTCTGTGACAGTCTTTGTCGCTTCTTCGACCACTGGGTGTGTGTATTCAGAAAGCTTAGACAAGCAGCAAACGAGAAGCAAAAGCATGTCAAGGGACGACAGAGACAAAGAGGGGGAGAGTGTTGCAGAGCAAAGAGGCAAGAAAGGGGAGCCCCAAAATTTTCAAACTAATGGGCATATTTTTCTTCTTCAAATTCTTAGGAAATTCCCTCAAGCCATGTAAATGCACTAGAGGAGTCTTCTAGATGCATAATCCCAACTCATTGTAATATATCCCTTGTAAATTAGTAGAAAATTCACCTTTTAGTTAATAAAGTGCCAATCTCTTGTGTGAAAGGACCATTTTTAGGGCACATGTATATAAGTCACTTTGTGACTCTTTGTAGAGAGTTTTTGCCATTGTGAAGAAGGAGAGCTCCTGATTCTCGAAATTGCTTCTTCCTTGCAGATTTTCATCTTCTCTTTGATCTTCTATGTGTGTGTAATGCTTGGAATGCGTGTGTAGGACTGTTATCTACCCCTCCCCACTGTTTTTGAGCTACTGTAGTGTGTGTGTGAGCTTGTAGGAGTTGTGGAGTGAGTGTGGGTGTTTCTTGCCATTCACTATTTTGGTCATAACTTGATGCACGATTGTCAGAATCCAGTCTCCCACGTCCAATAGAAGCCTCTCGTCGAGAGCTTCAAAATGAACCCACCATTGGCCATATTTGGAGTTTGGAGCTAGGAGAAATCCTTGCTTTAGTGAAAATTGTTGTAAGTGGTATCGCGTCAGACACTTTCAGTATTTAACTGAGTTAGAGAGGTGGATTAGTCTTTTCTCACACATACAAGCTGAACCACTTCATTTTCCATCACGTGTGCACATGTCCTCATACACTTGGTTAGGTCGCTTCATCGGATTGACAAATAAGCGTGTGTCAATTCCCCACTATACGCACTTGTGTGGCAAATGAGATTAGTCTCTTTGGCACAAGTCCTTAAGTCTTCTTGACTTAGGTACACAATGATCATCAATCTTGATAGGTGGTGAAGGAATAGGTCTCTCCCCCCTCGATGGTGAAATCTGATATGGTTCCAACATGGCCACATGAAAAACTAGATGTATTCTCATGGTACTTGGTGATTGGAGCTTAAAAGTGATTGGGTTAATCTCGGCCAAGATGATTAACAGATGTAGCTCAGTGATGAGTAGCACCTCCTTTAATGTCAATCCGGGAAGACGTGAGGATGGTATGAAGACCGCGAGCAAGTGAAGACACAAGTGCGTGAGTGAGAAGCACACAAACATGCACACACCTACACACACGCGCACACACGGCAAGACAAAGAGTGAGAAGCAATGGAGTTCTTAGATTCCTTTCAAAAAGCTCTTAAAAGTTCAAATCTATTACAATCTAACCTCAAAAATGAGCTCTCTAGCTCTATTTATAGTTTTTGACTAGGTTTTGGCCCTGTCCACACCTAGTGTCCGGCCTAGTTAAAAATTAGGTTCCAAGGCCAATTTGAGGGCTTAAACGGAGTCTAAAAAATACGAAAATTGATATGTAGATACTTCTAAGGCTCCTCAAGCTCAAGGACTCCTTGGCTTGCACAGAATGGAGCTACAAAAATATGAAATGGTATTTACAATGATTGTTAGTGATAAGAATCACTGTTATAAAGATGTTGATTTGGAAAAATTTGAAGGGCCTATCTGCCAGATTTGCATCGACTGCTTTATCTACTTAATCCTTCACCTCGCTCTGACTCTCTCCGCTGGCTTCCTTGTCTAGTCAGTCCTTGGGTGCCCATACTGCTCTCAACACCCCCCCCTCTCTCGCGTCTATCGTCCCTGACAGACCCTTGTTGCTGGGAGTGTTGGATGTAATATTCCACAACCTGAGTGGCAAGCTGATGTTCTTGTATGCGTAGTCCTCTGGCCAAGTGTGTCATCATACGATCCCAATCAATTGGTCCTGGAATGTCTGGATGTGGCAGACGTAACTGATCTGCATGGATCGCTTGTTCTACTCCGAATAGATGTAGCAAATGTGTGGGTCTGGGAATGAAAATTTCTGAATGATATTCCCAAAATCCCGTAGAGAACATTTCCTCAAATGTCTGCTTGAAGCATGCGGGTAAGTACTTTATTCGTGCATGCCAGGCAAAGATTATAGTGATCGAGGGAGTCTGGCTCATGTCGTAGACTAAATCCTTGTTACCTTGAGAGAATCCAGGGGCAGAGATGTATGGAGCTTGTACCATCCGAAAGGTTTTGAAGACAATGGTCATGAGCTCGAATATTTTCATACACATTTTCGTTGCTATGTCGGGTACATTATTTAGACGTGTAGACCAGTGCCAAATTGTTGATATCATGTAGGCTACGGTTGGGGTCCCTCGAGGTGGAGCAAAATATGGATAGTTAACCCAAGTTGAGCATTCTTTATTGTTGCGTACCTTGATTGCAAATGCTTGCCATGATCTGCGACGTACCATTGGGCAATAACATGGATTATACTTGATATACAGTGGCATGGTTTCCCAGGTGCTCATCATCTCAGGGTAATCGGTTAGTAGACGTGCACGCCAATTAGGCTGGAAGATCGAGCCAGCAGGCACATATGTCGGTAAGTCCTCTGGCTCAAATTGAGTGGCAAATGTGGGTTCCTTCCCTGTATGTCTTTTAACTTCTGCATTATAATCATGTAGCAAGACAAAATAAGGCATGTATTGCGACTCTGATGTTGTGATTAACCGTTGGTGGGATAGGTTCTGAAAGTAAGAAGACCGAAGGACAGTTTCTTCCAGATTTGTGAGAGATTGCATTTGCACGGCAACGCGATCATCATGTGTCTTACCCACTTTCTCGACCCTTTTGACCCAATCTGGAACTTGAATTTCTAAAGTGTCCTGTCCTTCCTCTGTAGTCCGACCACCGGGTGTTGGCATTGGCTCGTACGGCTCTTCATAGCTGTCATCGACAGGGATTTCCACTACTGTTTCAGGTTCTGGTTCTTCAGTGGGCGAGGGTGGCCTTTCATATGGTAGGAGGCGTGCTTAGAGTTCTGCCACCTGTTTCCGGAGGGTCTCTACTTCTTCTGTAGAGTGTTGCAAGATTATCGACTCCTGTTGAGCTGTGGGGGCACTGGCTATCTGTTTCTTTAGGTCTGCACATTCAGTCTCTAACTTTTCATATGACTCCAAGAAAATTGCATGCTCCTCAAGTAAGATGCGAATGTCTTCCGATGGGACTGCTCTATACTTGGTAGGGCTAATGGTTGCTCCTGCAGTTCCTTCCATAGCCGCTTCAAAGTTGTCTTGGTTTTGTTGCTGAAGCCTCTTGTTCTCTTCTAGTGCTGCTGCCATATGCTTCCTTAATAGCCCAAGGTTGCGTCTGAGTGTAGCATTAGATATCATTTGCGCTTGGAGCACTGTTTCTAGTTCCTTGACTGCTTGATCATCTACTGTCGATGTCTTTGATTCCAATTCGGAGTGAGCTTGCTGTAAGGTTGGATGTTCGGTTAGGAGCGTTTGGTAATCAGCTTCAAGATTGTTGACTCTAGCTTGCAGACGTTGAGATTCTGCCTGGAGGGTAGCAGTGCGTTCTTCCAATTGATGGTATTCTTGTTGTAGTTGATGTGCACACTCAAGTAATGTATTGAACGTGCTATTTACATTATGAGATGCAAGGGGAAAAGTTTGAAATGCAGGGGAGGTGGGATTGGGGAGGGAGGTAGTGAATGATGTGTGTGCCACTGATGTGGTGAGTGGTGAGGTGGGGGGTAGTGGAGGGGAAGAGGGTGGAATTGTGGGGAGAGGTGCTGTGGTGGGTGAAATGTCCATTGGGTCAGACAGAGTGGTGTGTATAGGGGCTACCATGTAGGTGGGTATGGTAGGTGAAGTGAGTGTGGTGTTCGTGTAAATTGATGTCGTTGCGAACATCGGGGAAATGTGCCTTTGAAACATTGGGGAGCGGATGAACTGCTCCACAAAGGACGGGTATTGGGGTGGTGCGGTCAGGTTGAAAGAGGTGTAGGGGCCAGATGGGAAGTGAGGGTCATGGAATGGAGGTACCCGTATTGGGGGATAGGCTGGGAAAGACAGAGTGCCTTCTGTGGGTGCTGGGTTTCCAACCACACTTGGGATGATGGGATGGCCAGTTATGGGTTCGGAGGATAGAAGGGTTGAAGCGTACAAGGGATTGGTGACGAAAGAGAAGAGGGTGTCTTGTGAGGTGGGTTCTCGAAATGAGAATGATGTGAATGAGGATGGGTTATAAGTGAAGGTAGAGGTGATGACTGTCGTTTCTTCCATGGTGGGAGGTGGTGGTGGGGGTGGAGAAGGTGGTGATGGCGGATGCTGGGGTGAGATGGGTGATGTCTGAACAAAGGTTTCAGTAGAGAGGTCAATGGTGGTGGTGGGGGTAGCTGTGGTTTCAATGGGTACTTCTTGTTCTGTGACGGGTATCCTGATAGTCTTACCTGCTCGGGGTAATGTGTCAACTCTTCGTTTGTTATAACTCACGGACTGGCGGACTGCTGTGTGGACAGCCTCTGGAACTCCTAAAGATTCTGACACTAATTTGAGGGTGTCAATGAAATGTTGATCCACCCCATCATCTGATAGCATTTCTTGCATCAAAGCTTGACCTGATACAAGAGAGAGTTGATGCCTTTCTTGTACTGCTTTGATTGTGTCGTATAACCTTTGTAGTTGAGTTGTATATGCAGGTGCACCTACGAGTTCTAGCACTTCTTGTTGCTCATCATGATGCTCTTGATCATAATCCTCCTCATCTTCCTCCTGTTCTTCATCTTCATCATCCTCTTCATCCGCGGCATGGTGAATCTATCTTGGGCAGGAAAAGCAAAGTGTTGCATGCACATGCGAAGGTGTATTGCAATATTAGGCGTCATGGACACCATGTCCTTGAGTTTGGTGAGGCTTCGATTCTTCATGTAATCAGGCACTAGGGTTTCCTTCTCTGTTGGAATATGCATTCCGCGCATATCTAGGGCCTCCCTTACCAAGTTGTTGGATAACCTAAACCTCTTGAGCTCATTTCCTTTTGTTAGAGATGGGATCACAAATGAGCTTGCACCTTTTGGGTTCTTGTTTGGAGTCAAGGTGTTGATGAGATAGTAGCATCGCATGAAGTCAGGCTTTGGGAGCCGTGCACTGAAATATGCATCCAATCCTGCCTTCTCCCATACCGAACGTAGACCTTCTGCATTTTGTAACTTCTCGAACTCTCTTGTAAAGAAATGGTATTTACCTTGCTTCCCATTGAAGTCTAACTCTGATTCCCATAGGTATGTTCCCTCTCCCAAGGGTCCTGCCACTTCACTAAACCAGTGGGAAGTTTTTCCGACGGGCATGGTATGGCCACTGGGAGGGTCCGCAATAGGTATGATTTTGATGGCCTGCAATTCTTCTGGTTTTTCATTTGTCTCAGGCAAAACGGGTAAACTGTCTAAGTCCACCACTTGCTGGCTCGTTTCTGTTTGAGAGCTAGTTCCTGCTGCCTCAGCCATGTTGAAAACTTCGCAGCTGGTTCTGTGAGAATATATGAATAAATGTTAACATTGCAATGGATACAAAAATTACACTGTGTCCCCGTTACAACATTAACATGAGGTTCGGGAGAGGTTAGGGGGTTAGTAAGTGCTCGGTGCTTGTGTGTGTAGTTAGAAATTGGGTAGACCTAAGAACTAAGCGGAATGATGTAGTGTGAGAGTGACGTATTTAGTAGGTGGACATGGATTTACAACTGGGGTCCGGGGGTTTATTACAAGTTTTAGGTTGCCAAATGCAATGGATAGGTTTTGATCTTGACTTTGTGGAGACTCTGGAGAGTGTGATAGGGTATTTATTTGAAAAATGGGGCTTTTTAGGGACCCATTTACAAGTCATTCTACTTGTGCTCATGGAAGAATACGTGTTCGTGCGTGATGTGTAAGACTGGGCCTCTGATGTTCGAGTGAGTGAAACATGTTGTACAGGGTTTGGCCTTGGTGTAGCTATTTGAGCCCACAAGCAAGCCTTAGGCACCCAGATTTGTCGTGATTGTGGGCTGACCTTCATTGACTTCTTGGGTACCCAAATAGACTTCACTTTCGCAGAAGAATTTATGAAGGGCTTCTTATTAGTGTCGTGTTGTTGACTACTAATAAGAGGTTTTGGCCGTGGGATTGGCCTGGTCGCAGCTGTGTGTTCCCCTTTCCGCATCCATACTTGTTTCAACGGCTGAAACAATCTGCTTTGCTCCTTTTTTTGGCTTCCAGTATAGGTAGTGCTCTGCTTTCTCTGTATTTGATCTGCCGTTGGTTGATGTATCCTTCTGGCCTTTGGAAAAGAAGGGAGTGCCGTCTTATCCTCGACTTCGTTGTTGAAACAATCCTCTTTCTGCATCATACAGTTTTGGACAAGAATAGCATTTTCAACTTCATGTGTGCCCCTGGAAGGACCAGGAGTTCGTGCTTTACCTAGTTCCTTGAGTGCCTCATTTTCCAATTCAACTGTAATTCGGCTATGATTTACCCATACCTGAAGAAGTCCGCTTCTTAGGTTTAGGTTGATTGCATGATCATAGATCCAGTCCTGACCCAAGACAAGAGGCTCAGTGAGGTCCTCATCTTGACACACTAGTAATTTGACTGTCATTGCTTCGTCTTGAATATAGAGGGGAAGTTCCACCTCGCCCATGCAAGGGGTTTCCACACCTCCCAATCCTATGAGATATGCTTCAATAGGTTTGACAGTTAATTTCAACTCTTGACAGTAAGACAATTTAACAGCACTAGTGGCTGCACCTGAGTCAATCAAGGCTCTTACAGTCCTTGCACCCTTTCCTTGTCCTATATCTAAGGTTATAAAAGGACGTCGATCAATTATCCTATGGGAGCTGATACCTGAAACTTCACACATAGCCATGTGATATCCTTGATCTGCATCGGCATCTGGCCTAGGTTGCTCTCTACCTTGTCTTCTTAATTTCATTCTCCGTATGCGCTCTAAGGCTTCTGCTTGGGCTTCTTCTCGAATTCGCTTTTCTTCTTCTTTGTGTTTCTTAGCAGTATTGAGTCGACTTAGCATTTCCTCTGTGAGAGGTTCCTGATACAACTTGACCCTGCATCCGCTTATGTAGCTTGGAAGAACATCGCCTTCTAATGTGGCTAGTTGCACTGCTCCACTTGTTGAGATTCTATTAATGATCATGGGTCCGTAGCCTCTCTTCTCCAGTTTCCTCGCATGTTGTTTCAACGTGTATACTAGTACTAGGTCGCCTGCCTTCAAACCTTTATCCTTAACGTGGGCATCAAAGTATGCCTTCTGTCGTTTCTTAGCAGCATATATCCCTGCAGCCACTCTCAGTCTTGTTTCTCCTAATCGTTCAAGGTCAAAAAGTCTAGAGGAGAGTTCATGACCCGTCCATTCATGCTCTTGTGCTACTTTCAGTGTAGGTATTAAGAAGTCCAACGGTAGCACTGTATTTTGGCCAAATACCATCCAAAAGGGGGTGGCTTGGAGTACCGTATTGTAGGCTACTCGGTATGCCCAAACAGCGTGGTGTAGCTGTTTGTCCCAATCAGAGCATTTATTGTTCACTAACTTCGTCAATACATTGCATAGGATTTTATTGGTGCTCTCAACCTGGCCATTTGCTTGAGGGTGATAGGGGGCAGACTTCTTATGTACTACCAAGAACTCTTGGAGCAGATTTTCAATGACTTCATTCAAGAAGTGAGTGCCTCTGTCACTAACTAGCTCTATAGGTAGCCCGTATCTAGTGAACACATTCTCAAATAAAAACTTAGCTGTTGTTTGAGCATCATTCTTCGTTGTGGCTTTTACCTCTACCCACTTTGTTAGATAGTCTGTCGCAACAATGATATATTCTGCATGGGAACCCTTAGCTGGGGGATTAATAGGACCTACGAAGTCTATTCCCCACTTAGAGAATGCACGTCCACCCATCATAGGTTTCAGTGGCATCTCATCTTTGCGTATAGGATACTGAGTTCTCTGATAGACATCACATCGTTTCACATAGGTATGTGCATCCATGTGAAGGGTCGGCCACCAGAAGCCCGCAAATAGTAAATAGTATTGCCTTGATCACCCGATCTGGTCCAAAGTGTCCTCCCGCTACACCTTGGTGAGCAGTTTCCAAGATTTTGAGATATTCACTCTCATGAACACAAAGTCTCAGGTAACCATCTTTACCACGTTTGTATAGATTATCACCAATGAGTGAATAATCTAGGGCTTCTTGTTCTAAACTCCTTTTCCTAGCCAGAGTCATGTCTGGCGGGAATGTTTTCGTCCTCAAGAAGGATACTAGTGGTTCACTCCAATCTGGCACTATGGACACTTGATAAAGAGTGGCATGTTCCATAGGTGGTTTAGTGCAACAGATTGGGCATTCCTTGCACAACTTTTGGACATGAGCCTCCATAGTAGGCCAATGCACTCCGAGTCTCTTTAGTGTCTGCCGGGTTCGTTGTTTTGAGTAGTGTTGCTCTAATGCACCTACATGTGCTAATTGCAACCATTTAGCGTACTCATCCTCTTCCACACAACAAGCCAAGATCCCTTGATCTATGTGCTTGTACATACTTCCTGCCATGATGTGATACTTTTGGGCTTTTACTACCTCTCCATCCTGTGTGTTTATTACTGGGTGGTTAGGCCCGTACGTCAATACTGGCACTAAAGGCTTAGCCCACTGCGGCACCACTTCCAAATTAAACAAGTAAGCATCAGGAAGGTCATCTGACACTCCTTGTGGGGCTTCTCCTGATGTGAGCCTTGAGAGATGATCTGCTCTCAGGTGAGTTCTGCCTTTCCTCACTACTACCTCAAAGTCATACTCCATTAGTAAGAGAAACCATCTTACTAATCTGCCTGTATTACATGGCTTGTTTACCAGGTACAGTAGAGCTTGGTGATCAATAAAAAATTTGAACTTATTTGCAAGCAAATAATGTCTAAACTTTTTAACTGGATATACCATGCCTAGTCCTTCTCTCTCCGTAGTAGTATAATTTCGTTCAGCTGCATTCAACTGTCTACTAGCATAGGCAATTGGAAGATCCATATTACCTTCACCGGTAGGTTGCGTGAGTACACACTCGATAGCATAATTGGATGCATCCACGTGGACATGGAATGGCTTATTCCAATCCGGTGTGGTCAAGATTGGTGTTGAACACAATCTTCGTTTAAGCTCATTGAAGGAATTCTCACATTCATCAGTCCACTCAAAGTTAGTCAGAAGTCCGTACATGGGCTTTGCAATGACAGCATACATGTGAATGAACCGTCGGTAATAACCACAATGCCCCATGAAAGCTTGTACTTCCTTGACATTCTTTGGCCTAGGTAACTCGGTTATGGCTCTCACTTTCTCTTCATCAGTGGATAGGCCATTCTTTGACACTATGTGTCCTAGAATCTTGCCTTGCCTGACCATAAAAACGCACTTTTCTGGGTTCAGGCAGACTTGATATTCTCTACATTTCTCAAAGATTTGTCTGAGTTCAGGAATATGGGTTTGCCTAATGTTGGAATGAGCACAAAGATCATCAACATAGACTTCTAAGTTCTTCCTCAGGAACTCTTTAAATACATGGCACATTAGTCTCTGGAAGGTAGTTGGTGCATTGGTAAGCCCAAATGGCATTACTCTAAAGGCAAAAATGCCCCATTCAGTGGCAAAAGCCGTCTTATGCTGATCTTCTGGAGCTATGGCTACTTGATTGTAGCCCGAAAATCCATCGAGGAAGCTATACACTTCCTTGCCTGCTACTCTTTCTAAGAGATGCTCTATGATAGGAAGCGGATAGTTATCTCGAATTGTGGCTGCATTAACCTTCTTCAAGTTAATGCATACACGCAGCTTTCCATTTTTCTTGGGCACCACTACGATGGGGGATACCCACTCAGTGTGCTCAATTTCATAGATAAATCCAGCTTCAACCAGCCTATCTATCTCTTCTTTGATCTTGGCAGCATAATTATCATTATATGTATATGGCTTTTGCTTCGAGGGTTTGGCATTTGAGGTCATGGGGATAGTGTGTGAGCATATGTCAGGGTCCACTCCTTTCAAATCCTTGTAACTCCAAGCGAATACATCTCTGTATTCTCTTAGCAAGGCTATCAATTCGTGCTCTTCGTCTTCCCTCAGGTCATGGCCTATGTATGTGCATCTCTCTTCTCCTTCTTCTAGGGCTACTACAATTTTCTTGGTGGTTTCTTTGTTATCATAGGCCTCCCCTGATTGCGCCTCTCGTTTAGGCATTCTGATCATGACTCTCCTGTCATCTATCTCATACTTCTTAAAATTTTCCGGGACCTCAAACAAAGACTCTTCCTCTTCTGGTGTGACTTCTCTCTTCTTTCTTTTCTTTCTTTCTTCCTTCGAGGTCACATGTGTGGCTAGCCTTACATCATTTGTAAGCTCTCCGTGCCTCTGGGGTTGAAATTCTACTTCATAGAAATATTCTTCATCTAACGCAAAAGGTGGGTCCATAATGATTGACTCTAGATCGGAGTCACTTCATCCTCAAATGCATCAGGGCTAGGTTCACACTCTTCTAACACTGCCTCTCCCATGATTAGCTCTATGGAGAAAACTGAAATGTCATAGCCATCCTCATCACAGTGGGGTGTCCATTGTTCCACATTGATGGCTACATCCATTGTTGCTAAGATTTCTGCCCAGCCATGGGGTTCAAATTCTTCATCAGGAAATACTACAGGTGCATAGGTTGGGTCTTGAATGGGTCTATGTGTTTCGTTTGCACCTATTTCTCTGGCCTTTTCTCTTTTCTCCTCTTCTACTGCCACTTTGCACATCCATAAGTGGGTGTCTTCGTGCATCCATGAGGATCCTGGTCTTATGGAATGCACAGATTCCGTATCATCTTTGGCTCTATGGATGGGATTCCATTGGATAGGAGGGACATCTCTATGAGAGTAATCTTTAAGATTCACTTTGGTCGTAACACCTAAGTGTTGCAGGTACAAGGAGTTGGTTCCCCAGTCCTGTACCACTTGCAACTGTCGCATAAAGGGTCTTCCCAAAATCATTTCATAGGCATGATTTTTGCTAAAATCACATATAGCAAATGTGTGCTCGAACTCAACACCACAGGTGGTGAGAGTTATTCCTTCTAACAACCCTAGGGGTCTCTCTATGTGACCATCGGCCATTTGCAATTTCATCCTTGTGGGCCTGAGTGCTGGCTTGCCCCAACGCTTCCATAGGGAAGTGGTAGCAATTGCAACACCTGCGCCTGAGTCTAGAATGGCCTTGGTGGTGTATCCTTGATGGGTGATAGGAAGATATGTGTTTCCCTCTTTGCCCTCACTCATGTCTCCTATCTTGTCCAATGGTATTTCTGGCACTGTTCTCTGGGATCCCACCTGGGAACGAGGTTTTGCTATCTCTGGTACTTGTTTGGCTACATGTTTCCATAGCTCTGGCCTTACTTTGAGTAGCTCTTCTAAGGTGAGGTTGCATTGTACTTTAGTGTTATTCACTACCTCTGTGTTCCTAGGTATGACTGAGTCCTCATTTCGTACCATGACCATGGGTGCTCTCATACAAGTAGACTTAGCTTCCCATGGGCCTGTGAAGTGGGGTAATTCTTGTAAAGAATTAGACTCAAAGTCTAGTCTTTCCTGAGAGTGGGTGCTCTCCTGCTCCTCATAAATGGATGGGATGGCTTGTGGGAATTGGTCATGTGCATCATCCACAAGTTCAATGGGAGGAGGGGCTTCACTTTCTTTAGCCCATTTGTCTTCTTGAATCTCTCGTAGGAATTCTGGTGTGAATCAATTCATAGAAGATGATGTGTCTGACTCCGTAGAGTTAGGCACATAGGCTTTAGGCACATAGGCTTCCTAGGCAGGAAGACTTGCTCCTTCACTTGCCTTGTCCTTATGTTGAGAGGCGGGTTCCTTTTCTGATTGTGCAATCAGCTTCTCTATTATTTCTAGCAGTCCATCAAAGTGTAACTGTGTCTTCGCTGAACTAGAGATGTTAAATAGGCGACTGGCTTCAAACATGGTCTGAGCCAATTCCACCATCTTAGCACAAATTTTGGTTCGTTCTAGCTCTAGTTCTGCTCTAGGGTAACACTTTTCATGATCAGTTACGTTTGGCCCTTCTTGGATTCTGGCCTGATATGCTTTAAGCATCATATTAAGGTCCTCGGGAGTGGGATCTGCTAGGACTGATCCTACTCTAGGGGGTGGTGGAATTAGGTGAGGCGGGATGGAAGGTGGCGGGTCGGATGGAGTTGGGAATGGTGGAGGTGGGTAGTGTGAGAGGGAGTTTGAGATGTGAGTTCAGTTATCCTGGACTTTGTTTCTCTGAGGCTTTCCTCGAGTTCACTCATCTTTTTTGCCCATTGCCTTTTCATTCTTTCACGACTATCTCTCCAAGCTCTAGTCCTCTTCTTTGTCATGCTCTCCGTTTCACTAACATCTGGGCTCTTTTCCTGGCCTATGCTTTGGTTTTGTTGCAAGGCTTGGGCTCTAGTGATTACTTGTACTGGTGCAGTGGAAGTCACACTCCCTGTGGAGTCTACAACTAACCCAATAACGTTGATAGGAGTGATTTTTGGCATATTATTGGGGTTCTTTGGGCAATATCGTAAGAGATGCTTCTTTCCATAATCTTGGCAAAAGCCTTGAATTGTCACTGACTGGGGTTGTGTAGGTGGAGGTAAGGGGCAATCATGAATGAGGTGATCTCCCTGACATCTGTAGCATGGTCCTCTAGGGAATGGGGGTCTTACTTGCCTAGATTGGGGTCTAGAGTTAGGGTTTGTGTACATTACGTTAGCATACTCTGGCTCCCAATTAGGTTCATTTGGCTCTTCACTATAGTAGGACTCACCATGTTCAGGAGATTGCATGTAGTAAGTCTGGGGGCTATCAACATGTGTAGAATCGAAACTATGGTCACTGGGGTCACTTTCTGAAATTAATGGAGTTACTGGGACTATAGCTCTATTCAGGTTCTCTTCTGCAGCTGCATATTTTACTGGGATCACATTAGTAGGAGCAGGTGGTTGTTGTGCTAGCACTGGATGGGGTCTCAGTTGGGCCTGATATTGCGGTTGGTAATTTTGTTGAGGCCTAGTATACTGTTGTGGTGGGTATTGACTCTGGTATCTGCCTTGTTGAGGGTATGGCTGAGGGTAGGTTTGCCTAACCACTTGCTTATTGTAAGGGCAGTCTTGGGCGGTGTGATTTGTGTATCTTCGTTCTATGTTGCAGTACTGGCTACTAGGATTTACTTGGGGTTGAGCCATATGGGACATACATTCGCCATATGGTCACCACCACAAGTATAGCATCTTTTCACTGGGGCAAATCTTGGGATCTGTTTGCTAGTGACACCTAATTTCTGAGCTACTTTCTCTGCAAGTTCCTCAATTGATGTGGATTGCGTGGAAGAGAGGCTAGAGGCACTATCTGAATCTTTGTATATCTTGGAGAGCTCTAACTCCTCCCCTAGGTTATCCTTGATGTCAATGCACATGCGTCTCTTCTATGGTTCTAGGGTCCTTCAAGTACACATGATCTCAATTTGGTACTTAGCAATCCATCCAAGAACAAAGCTACTTGCTTAGCTGGTGTGGGTAACTCAGGAACAGGGCATCTCTCCAGGTATTGCCTAAATCTTCTTCCTGCAAGTCTCACAGTCTCTTGAGGGGTTTGCTTGAAGCTGCGAATCAATGAGGAGGTATTATGTCTTATGCCACTCTTAGAGAATTAAATAATGAAAGCCTCTAGGAGTTGGTCTATGCTCCTGAATTGTCTCTCATTCAATGGTTGAAACCAAGTAAGGGCTGTGTTCCTAAGGGTTAGACCAAAGGCATTGTACTGCATGAATAGATCCTCCACTTGTTCAGCTCTCAAGACTTGCCTAAACTCAGCCACATGATCGTATGGATCTCCAGTGCCATCAAAGTAGTTCTTCATGGACTTGACTAGCTGAGTCAGTCTCAAAGTCCTTGTGTGCTCTCTAGGTCATGGTAGAGGGAACTCATCCGCATGTCTTTGATTCCTGGGAGCTCTAAGTACCTCAGTTTCTACTCTATTTGTTTTCGTCCTCGTTCTTTCTCTGCCCCCTGGGTTGGCAAAGCTTACCTCAGGTCTATCTCTATGTCTGTCTCTTTGAGCTCCATGAGCATGGGACGTTCCAGCTCCCGGGTGGCCATAGGACACGTTCGATCTTGGTTGGGGGAAAACGAATTCACCTTTCCAAGTGTAAGCATGCCTATCATTTTCTGTCACCACAAAGATCCTCTCTGAAGCATGATCTAGGTAGGTCACTCTGCTTGGGCTATCAGGATCTTTGAACTCATAGATCATGATTGTTCCTATGTCATTTGGCCGATCAGATTTATACCTCCAAAAGGCTTCGTCAGTCTCTCAGTTCAGAAGCAGATCTATACTCTTGTTGTCTTGGGGAACCCACTCGGGATTGAGGATTCTAGTAAGAACAGATTTCCCTCGAGGGGTCCTAGGTTCTTCGCCCATGTTTCCTTGCTCCAGGTCACCTAAATCCGCTTCTGAGATCACATTCCCAAATTCGTCTGTCCTATCTGGGTGACTGGTGACTACGTATATGGTTCCTTCTTTGTCCAAGTATGCTCCGTTTTCAAACTTGACAGCTGGGTGCTCTAGTCCTATGGATTGGTCATGGCTTTTAATCTGGACCACGGATCTTCCTAGACCGTCCTCATAGATGCTAGCACCTAATCGGTTGGTCCTAAGGTATTCCAGCTGCGTCTTGTACGGGCCTTCTACCCTGTGCAAGTATGGCACTCTTGAACTTCCCGTAGGTCGGTCCATGCCTTGAGACATCTCTGATTCACTGGTCTCAGAGCTAGGGTAGTATGAGTAGTGGCTCAACTGTTGGGCCCAAGACCTAGCAGTGTGGTTGACACTAGCCTCTGAAGACCTAAGACTTTGTCTATCTCTCCCTAGATGTCGCCCTGATCTAAGGTTCATAAGCCTAATTGAATAGCCCAAATTTGCCCAAGTACAACCTCGTTGTTGAGTCCTTTTGTATCAGTTACTTGATTCTTTTTAGTGGTTACCGTGTTTATGCTCTTGTCAGAAATCACGTCGTCAGGAATATTTGAGTATATTTTTGCATTGTAAGTTGATCGTTCCACATTAGATTCTTTCCTTTAAGGTTATCGCATCACAAAGAGATTATGTTTAATCTTGAACTTGAGTGCATAGGTAGTCTTTAACTTGATTGATGCCTATCGTTGCCCTGACTTACTCCTAGCACTAGTCGTTCTTAGCCTAAGCTAGGAATTGATAGAGGGTGTTGAGGATTTCCAACCTTGAGTTTCTTTCCTTGTGTTGTTGTCCTGGTGTGCCCAGGACGCGTGTTCCCAAGCTTGCACTTACTCTTGCTTAGAATGCCCTCAAGTGCTCTTACTGAACCTGTAAAAGTCCCACGGTTAGCTCAAGACTTAGATTCAAATGACACAATAGACCACTTTCATGCATGTAACTCACAGACCAAATTATCCTTTGCTTTTATGGAAAACAATCCCAAGGATCCCTCAGTTTTCTTACCTCGGGGTATGGTCAACTTCAAAAAAACCCTATCTAATAATCCTAATATTAATTTTCACATAACCAGTGGAAGTTTTGGTTGTACTCCTCACGAGCTTTCCAACAAAACAAGAATCACAGCAAACGGATTTCGTATGAGAAAGTTATGTCAGTTCAGGCTTCAAGGATTAAAACAGGGTTCAAACAGGCCAACAGACAAACAGGTTTTCCTCGGGTTATTTGCCTATAACCTCCTTATGTACTCTAGAGTCCATGATCCATGTCCAAAATTAGCCAAAATCTTCAAATTATAAAACCCTAAAAAATTGGCCGAAATTGGCTGTCAATAGCGATCGACTGGGCTGTCAATCGCGATGGACAGGTGTCAATCGCGATGGACTGGTATCAATCGCGATGGACTGGTATCAATCGCGATGGACTGGTGTCAATCGCGATGGACTGGTGTCAATCGCGATGGACTCGTATCAGTCGCGATGGACTAGTGTCAATCGCGATGGACTGGTATCGATCGCGATGGACTGGTATCAATCGCGATGGACACGTGTCCGTCGGGGTCTGTCAATCGCGATGGACTGGCTGTCCGTCGTGATGGACAGTGTCAATCGCGATTGATGCTATCAATCGCGATGGACTGAAAAAATGCAAATTTTCCAAAAATTTTTGTGGATTTGTGATGTGCAAGGTCTCTAGTCTACTGTGGTGCACTTAATTTTACCAATAGATGAAATTTTCTGTCAATCGCGATGGACAGAAGCTTGCGACACAAAGACAGTTCTGCACATTTCCGTACCTGCGCGACGTGCTGGAGATGATGGGATGGCCAATACCTGCAAGCAAACTCAAAAAACATGCAAAAACAGTGCACACAAGATCGCTCTCTCGCTCTCTCTCACACGTGAAATGAGGGAAATGAAAGGGGGAAGGAGATATAGTCAAAGAACTGAAATTTTTGAGATGATGGAGATGGAGGTGGAAGATGATGGGGATGATGATGGTGATGATGATGATGAAGTAAGGATGAGAAAAGTAAGGAAAAGTAAAGAAATTACCTACAACGTCAACGTCACAACTCTACGTCTTACCATCACATGCTCGTCCTCAAAGCTCGATCCCCGGCAACGGCACCAAAATTTGGTGTAGCTCAGTGATGAGTAGCACCTCCTTTAATGTCAATCCGGGAAGACGTGAGGATGGTATGAAGACCGCGAGCAAGTGAAGACACAAGTGCGTGAGTGAGAAGCACACAAACATGCACACACCTACACACACATGCACACACGGCAAGACAAAGAGTGAGAAGCAATGGAGTTCTTAGATTCCTTTAAAAAAGCTCTTACAAGTTCAAATCTATTACAATCTAACCTCAAAAATGAGCTCTCTAGCTCTATTTATAGTTTTTGACTAGGTTTTGGCCCTGTCCACACCTAGTCTCCGGCCTAGTTAAAAATTAGGTTTCAGGGCCAATTTGAGGGCTTAAACGGAGTCTAAAAAATACGAAATTGATATGTAGGTACTTCTAAGGCTCCTCAAGCTCAAGGACTCCTTGGCTTGCACAGAATGGAGCTACAAAAATATGAAATGGTATTTACAATGATTGTTAGTGATAAGAATCACTGTTATAAAGATGTTGATTTGGAAAAATTTGAAGGGCCTATCTGCCAGATTTGCGTCGACTGCTTTGTCTACTTAATCCTTCACCTCGCTCTGACTCTCTCCACTGGCTTCCTTGTCTAGTCAGTCCTTGGGTGCCCATACTGCTCTCAACACTAGACCAAATCTCTAATGTTCTAGCTTTGCACAATGTTTTTTATACTTTGCAGTTGTCCTCTCCAATCATCATAGTATAAAGGATTGGCATAAATAACACCTTAATATTTCAATCTGGGAAGTATACTAAGACCACAACCCCTTCTAGTACCAATGGGATCCAAGAAATGGCAAGTAAGATCATATTATCTGAAATTTTCTTGAAGAAGGAGTTGAAAACTAAGGTTGGAGATATCTTGAAGTAGGAATAATTATTTTCTATGATTCTTGTGCCTAAATCATGCTATTTTTCATGTAAATTTCAAATATGAACTCAGAATTAGATTTCAGTACCTGTATCATCATGATGAGACAATCATGATTCTGTCAAAAGTGATATTCTTCATAACTAGCAGTAATTTCTTGCAAATAACTACTCAATATTGTAAGAGACTCCTCTCCTCATAAGATTCACTTAGTATACATAGGTCTCACCAACAAAATCCATGAAAAACACAAGGAAAACATTCACATTCAGCCATGAAAACTAATGAAAAGGGAGAAAACACGACTTTTTGCTAAGAGCTCTCAAATTCATATTCTCAACAAGTACAAATGATCAACATCCCTTTCAAAAATACTTTTTCAAGTGTCCATGTTCACACTTGAAATTAGGTCCTTTCAACTTCTAATCTAAAAATAATTAAGTTTGAGAGCTCCAAAAATTCTCTAAAAAGTACATAACATCTAATGGACCATGAGGAAGACTCTTCCTCATTTTTACGTCATTCTGATAATCATATGTACAGAAATTATCTATTTTACGAAATCCCTTTGACTTCAAGAAAACTTATTCTAACATTTCTTCCCCTCCTAGACTTTTTGGCATCTTTGACAAAAAGTTTTTTCCGTAAAATGTAGCTCCTTTAGTGCTTCTTCTTTCTTTGGTACACTTGGGTAAGGAGGTCATGACTCTTTCTTTCAGTCACATTTAAACTGTTAACCATTTTGAACAAGGCTTTTCTCCACTGTACTGATGCGTCTAGTCTGTCAATGACATCCTTCTTGACATATTCAGTGTAAGCTGCTTCATATGTTGTAAGTCTTGACTTTGTAATTTCTGAGAGTACCAAAAAATTCTGACTCCCTTTCAAAAAACCCATAGTCAAAAGCATCTTCAAAAATATGTAAGTAATGACTGCCCAAAAATACTATTCTACTGTAATAAGCCATGAGGCATATCCTATGAGGATTTTCACTTAGGAAAAAAAGAAGAGCATCAGTGGGTGAATTAAACCCTATGTAATGCAAGGTCCTGACATCTGTATCTGTAAATGTTTCTATACAAGTGAGGATCATCCTCATTATCCTTATTATTAATATACAAGTAGGGTCATTTACATCCTTATATGAGGCTATCATTGCTTCAGCTGTATCCACCATATAACTCTTGGTTGGCCATGTTCCTTTCTTAGGTCCTGCTAACTTGGGATAATTTAGCCATCTTGCTGGAATTAAACCTTCATTTCTCCTTTTCCAATAGTCTGGCTAGTCCCTTCTTCTTGCTATAGGGCAATATGCTAGGTTTATCTTCTACTGCAGAGGAGCTTCCTTCCAAATCTTCATGCACTCCTTATGAGCATCAAGCCATTTGTTTCTCCAAGTAGGGTTTGATTTCTCAAATAATTCTTTGGTCACATTAATATCTTATTCATATTCCAAGAATTTGTTGGGTGGTATCCTTACTTTTGTAGTTTGATAATTCTTTATATTTTCCAAAATCATGCAAAAGGGAATACCCAATCCATTAGCAGCCCAATGGTGTTGATCTTGGTTTACAACGTTCTCTAATCCAAACTTTACTATTTGATTTTCATACTCATCATGCATCATCCTGATATAATCCATCCTAGGTTCTCTGCTTGTCAATAGTTGCTCAACAAATTCTTCTCAATATTCTTCTACTGATTTTTCTTCTTCACAAGTCATGAAATGCTCCTCAAGTGGAGGAGAAATCTTTTTTGTTTCCTTGAACACTTCCTCTTCCTGTTTCTTTTGTAGTTGTTTTGCCAGCTTCTTGTCCTTTTGTACCTGTTTCTCCACTTGATACTTCCAGTTCTTTGAGTAGCTCTTCCTTTTGTTTTTCCCATCCTTCTATCTCTTTCACTACATCTTGACTAACCTTGTTGTAACCTTTCATGGCACTTACTACATGTGCATTGGCTTGCCTTTCCAACTCCTTCACATCCTTCAATTCCTCTTGCAATTTTTGAACTTCCTTTCTTAACCTTTCAATCTCCTCACTATCTGATGTGGTTGTCTGGGTTTCAATCCTACCCTGTCCTTCTTCCATAAGTAACTTATTAATTTCCTCATTGGCTCTAACCATTATTTGGTATGAGTTTTTCAAAGTTTGTATTTTGATTCCATTTTCTTTAGATTTCCTTCTAGCTGACTAATGCTTTCCACTTGCTTTGTACATTTTTCCTCCAGGAACTTTATTATGTTCTTATTTTGTACATCCTGAGTTCCTAATAGTAAAATTTTGTCTATCAATTGCTCATTCTTTCCCCATGTATCTTTAATTTGCTCCTCCATTCTAAATTTCTCATTCTTTTGTTCCTCTATGATTGTATTTCCTCTTATGAACTCTGATTTAGCCACCATACCTGATAGGATCATATTATGACTTGATGGTCTGAAGCTCTCTATAGTTTACATGATAGTCTGACATGCACTCCTTATATCTTTTGGAATTCTTCCCAATCCTGTACTTACTTCCAATTGACATCTTCAAAATTAATCTTTTTCTCTTCCTACTCTACCTTCTCCTGTTCTTTTTTATCAAAACACCATGATCCATGATGACAATTTCCTCTTTTTTTTGCCTCTCTTGGTCACCTTCTGTACCTTCTTTCTAGCTATTATTGTTGTTCTAGTTTCTAGTGGTCCTTGAAGTTCTTTGAAATAGGATAATGACTCTACTTATTTTTTCACAAAAAATTCTTCTATCTCTGCATTCATCATCTGCTCATGGAGATTCTCATAATATTCCATTTCTTCTAGCTTCCAGTTAGTAGCTTTGTCAGAGTAATATTCTAACATCTTTTGATACTATGCTTCATACACAACCCTTTTATCTCCTCCTGGTGTCAAGTAAGCATACAACTTCTCTTTTCTTATTTGGGGTGGACGTGGCTCTTTATTAACCTGCATTTTCTTTTGTGCTGCTTGAATCTCTTCTTTGGACACTTCTTCTTGCTTCAATTCAAACTTCTTGGGGTCCATTTTCCTCTCTTACTTGGTTGGGCTTCTTCTACTGTGACCACCTTCCTCTTTCTGCCTACCTCTTTAACCACCATGAATTTTGGAGAACTCCCCATGCTAGCCATTATACTTGTGAACATCTGAGCATCTGGAGCCAATTGCAATTTTTCCTCCATCCCTAGTACATGATAGATGATTCTGGTCAAAAATTGGGCTCCATTCATGAACTTCCTTGCTAGCCAATGCTTTATTGCTTCTTTAAGCTAGTCATGAATATATGGAGTTACATCCATAACTCCAAATGTTCTGGTCTTAACTTTGTTGTTTAGCATAATGAGAGTGATTGGTTTGTGAGGTATTGTGTACCTAGGCATTCTTGGAAAACATAAGTATTAGAGGACCATCTTGATATCCAAATCTGCATTTTCCTTTCGTTTGAAGTTAGTGAATTTGGTGTAACCTGCATATGTTGCAACATTCTTCTTCATAAAGCTGACATCCAACTTGGATCATATAGTATAGAACTTCAAAGGATTCTTGAAATGTTCTGGCTTGATAGATATCTGCACTTCCTCACCATCCTTATTAATTACTTTGCACCTGAAATAGGCATCATTATCTGTTAAGTCCTCATGCCCACGAAAAAGATGCTTATGCAAGCCCTTATTTTGCTCAAACCACGTGGAATCGGTCCAATTGGATTACCTAGAGCCCACAATTATCTCGCAATGGATTATTCTTATGGCTATGCACTAGCTCATAAGTACCCGGCGAACGCACCAAATTGATATGGTCTTTTGGTCCAAGAGAAAAGATTTCCACAAATGCTTATGGTGTGCTCAAATCATCTCAACCTAATTGATTTGCATTTCCTTGAGCCCCTAATTTACCTTCAAACACACTTGTACGTACGCACTATTTCTCTCTCAAGTCCTCTTACTCTCACACTCTCACTCTTACTCCCACTCTTCCCTTTACCTCTTGCGCACTCATATACCCAACTACCTTCCACTCATGCACGCACTCAAACACACATGCTCATGTGATCAGTCACTCGCATTCAAGAAAACCAATCAGACCCTCACAATCAAGCACTCGAACAATCACGCATTCTCACTTGCACTTACTCAGACTCACTCACTCAACTACACACTCACACACTTTAGCAAGCACACATTTCCTCCTCACGCTTTTCACACACCCCCACACATATGTAATCGCACACCTCCGATTGAACTGCCCTTTCCCACACTCTCACTTCCCTTCACTCCACTCCTTTTGCTCACACACAAAATAAGGCAAGCACATACGCACTCAGCACACCCTCACGCACTCTTTTCACTCTTCTTCCTCACTCCCGGATCCACACCGTTTACACATATAGGTGCATACACATGCACCCATACTCTCGTCCTCACACTTACCTTCTTCCACTCACACCCCCCCCCGTGCACAATTATGCCTACATACCCACATACACCCGCATATTCCCTTACACCTATAATCTCACTCTACCTTTCTTCATAGCCCTTGATGACCTAATAAAGCCCCTTTTCGACTCAGAACATACAAGCTAGCACTCTAAGCATGAAATCAGCGAATGAGACAATTCATGGAAAGATCTCGAGAATTCTCAACTTCGTGATAACCGTATTCATGTGCACCCATTCCTAGCAACAATACCCTCTTAACCCCTTATGGCTATTAAATGGAAATAACCCCTTCCCCAAAACCTTTCGAACTATGAGCAACATTCTTTATGAGCTAAACGTAGCATTGGAGGGAGGGACAAATTCTAGGTCAGTCATCTATGTGTTCTTCCTCGGAGCCAATTTATTTCATGCATTTTTTTTTACGCCAAAAGAAGAAATAATCAATTCTGAAACAGCACAAGTCTATATATTTCTGATTTCTGTGGATTTGAACCTAGCATAACATACTGGGTTGGCTAAAAGGAACAGAACTACACAACACGTGTTCTGTTACATCAATTACAGGACAACCAGTAATCTGCAGGATCTGTTCTCAAAAGGCTACAAAATTTCAATTGCATGCTCAGAGCAATATTGTGCAGCTACACATCTTGAACGCTCAAGCCTGGAGGAAGCGATTGCTTCAGCTTGTCAGCCTTCTCAGAGTCGAACACACAAAGTGTGTACAAATACTTCTTGCAACGCACTTTGAACTTGACCACATCCTTGCTACGCTTGATCTTAATGGATCTCGCGTCCTTCCTTCGCGCAGTCAAAAGGAAATCCTTGATCTCGTTAATTTGTTTCGGCTTGAATTCATGTACGATAAGTGGGCACTCAGTTCATTGCCGACCATAAGCTATCCGCTCTCTTATCACATCAAAAAGCTAATACAGGTGCTTGACACGAACTGTTACACAAGGAGAGGCGAACGCTTACCATGGCTACCGACCGCCTTCAAAGTCCAATAGCCCTTGAACAAGCTCCCAACCTGCCTTCCTTCCCTTCCAAAGTGTGCATGACTACATCGATACACCTATACCCCTCTGTTCCAGCGACACTGTTATTGCCTCTTCCAGGTCGGCTTATCAAGCGATGAAGGTGCAGGTTCAACGTTCTGCTTCCTTTAGAGCCGACTTCTCCATCGCAACATCAAACCATCCCCGTATCGCGTCTTCGAGGCCCGATTCCCTAGTGATGGAGGTGCAAGGGGAGAAGATATGCCTCCAACTTCCTGAGTTTCCTTCGTGTGGAGTGTCTTTTCCACGGCGACCAGCCAACCCTCTCCTTCAATAATGAGAGAAAAGCCAAAAAAAAAACCACTCCTCTGCGCTCGTCAGGCTGGAGGACCCCCTTTTTCGTTTTTTTCGTCAGAGAAATGGGGCGGCAGAGACAAAAAATCCCCCTTTTTTCCGTTTTTTTTTCTTGTCAGACCAGACTGTAGAATATAATCCATCATGCCAGTTCTGGAAACGCCATCTCTGCATTATAAGTTTGTCTTCCTCCCACTTCATGTTAACTCCTGTAACAGCCCCATCAACCAGAAAAAATGGCCCCCCCTTTTTACTCTAATGGGTATGCTCTAGTCAACGAGGGAAAGAACAGTAGCCCCCTTCTATTGCTGGGCATGCACACTTCTACACAATGTCATCATACTTATCCCTGCAATAAACATCCTCAATAATCTCAACATTTACATCCGTAGAGTCCAGATTTAATATTGGCAAAGTCTGAGACAATGATAATTGAAGCCTGGATATTTTTTTGCATTGGTTGTCACAGTCTGAATGTGCGTGAGGTATGACTATGCTTCATGAATACTTTGAAAATGATGAAATTTTGCATGAACCAGATCCCACTTTGCAAGTGACTCTGTACAAACAAAAAAGCATTTTGGTACACTCAACATTTCTTCTCCAGGACGGCACTGTTTTTTTCTTGCCCTTTGGATCCTTGAATGCAAAAAACATGTAGTGCCTTAATCCAACCCAAATACCCTGTCTTGATATTCGCCGATAATAACCATGAACTGTGTCCATGTTTTTATGGTCTGAAAAATGGACACGTAAAACGCCAGCATCACCAAATACACATTGAAGAGGACTGCCTGACTGTTCAAAGAATGGACCCTTGATAGACCATAACCCTTCTGAATCGATTATTCCATGAAAAACAATATGATTCCCTTTCTGCTGAGACCAATTTGTCTTGCACTTCATGTGCATCATCTGACAAAGCCAGGCATCAACTTCACTTAGAGTCATATATTTGAATTTGGCTAAACTGTCAAGATCAACAGCCTTATCCCAATCTCCTCAGGTTGCGAGCTTTGAACCATACTCTTGTCCAAACGAATGAAAATTTGTCTCTTTCTTTCCTAATGTCACATTGAAATCTGATTTCCTTGGAGTGAAACCTTCTCTGTGAATTATTTTTCCTGAATCAGAAAGCCTATTTTTACCACTTTCGTTTGATGTGACTGAACACTGCATCGGTGAATAATTTCTTTCAAGTGTGTCCACAGCCCTCAAAAATACATCGTCATAACCTTCAAAATCGTATAAGAAGACTGCATCAAAGGGTTCATTTCGAGGTGTAGACAGGCAAAGAGAAGGAGAAAGGTTCACCATGTTAGCTCTCTTTGACAGCTCTTGTCAAAGCCGAAGGCCTTTCAAATGTTCGCATGTCTCGTTTCTATCTTCTCTGTTAATTCGAATAGAGATGACCGATTCGTGCGGGCTCGCACAAGATAAGTGTACTTTGAAACCAAACAAACATAAGCACTCGTGATTTTCAATATTCTGGTCCATGTTCTTGGGTCGTCGTCATCTGCGATGTATACTTCAGGGGAAAAAAAAGATGAAGAAGACTAGAAACATCAAAATTCGAATTGAGGTGGTGCATTTCATCGTCTACGAATTCAGGTTATTGGAAACTGACTCGTTCAATGCGCAAAATAACATATCAATGTACGAGCGCGGATGAACACATCAGTTACAGCACCAGAGACCTTCAATATACAAGAGAAAGTCACTGCATCCGGGCTGATGCCATCAATCTTCATTCTCCCAATGCAGTTCAGTGCCTTCTCATTGAGCTCTTGATGAGAGTACAAATCAACTAGAATGTTCCATGCTAAAATATCCGGTTTGGAAAGCTCATCAAAAACTTCTTGTGCCCTTGCAGGCTCACTACATTTGGCATACATGTCAATCACTGCATTCCCAACAGCAGTACCAAGTTCCCGATCCATTCTGATCATGATGGCATCATGTAGTTGCAAATACTTCCCTTCAAACATTTGATCAGTCTTCAAATACCTGTAATCAAACATCTTCTTCTGCCAAATACAACCATATTAGTGCACCAAAACTGACCATTTATTGAGCTAACATACTCCCCTCTTCTTAATTGCGAAGTCGTCCTCGACGAGCGATGTGCTACCTGCACTCCAGTTCCGACATGGGATCATCACTCAATCAAATACAAAGCTTTACCTTGCATACATATTCTCTTCTCTTCCTCGATGTAGGACCTGCAATCACACTCATACAATCGTCGGTTAGTACCAAAATCCAATCATTTCACTTACCATCTTCGTCCATCTTCTCGCATCTTCATTGCCATGTCCACCTGTCTGCAAACTTCATTAAAACATTAGAACCTTTTTTCATCAAATCACAATATGTACAACCAAAATGAAAGGACAATTATATCCTTCATACACATCACACATATATACTCAGCACACACATCATGATCCGCGTCACACATGCATTCTCGTCACGAACAACACACATGCAAGCAAAAAAAAAAAAAAACCCATCCACATTCCCTCTCATCACTCTTCTAGACTGTTCGTTCAACACGTCATGAATCTCTACTCCACATGCCTACTCAACACACTTCCCACACACACCATATATGATCAAAAACCATTCCCCACTTCCGTTTCTCTACACGTCTCATTTTCTCATCACTCTCCGCTTGGGCACTTTTCATTCTTTCTAACTCCAGGTGGAACTCGTCACATGCCTTACCCGCTTGGTCACTGTATCGACGGATTATGCTTTGTACCTTCTCGATTTCATGCTCCATTCCCTCGACTCTCCTCATTAGGTCATCCTCGTCTCTTGAGAGCTCTTCTTCGATCGCAACTCCAAAACAGTCGGCTACCATCAAGCCGGATCTCAAGTCCCAGACCACGTTTCCACTCTCGGGCTTCACAAGATCTTGCCTCCAGCTTTTGTTTACTCTTTTCCTTTCCTTGTTTTCGTTTTTCAACATTCGTACTTGCTTTTCCCAAGTTCCTAGGATCTCGGCCATTTTCACTTGATTTTCCTCTAATTTCTCTATTTTGATCCTCTCGTTATCTCGCTCTACCCGAAGCAAATTGACTTGACATTCCAAGCTCTTTACGAGTTCTACCAAGTCTCGATCATGAGATCCAGTGTCCTTGCTTTCACTTGCTCTCGCAGTCTCCGTTGACGAAGTGACTCCACCTTTGTCAACTTCCACATACAAAGAGGATAAATACCTATCCGATTGATTCGTTGCGACCTTTATGCCAGTCACCTCTTTTGAGCCACACACGTGCTCGCATAGTCTCTTTTTCCCGCAGTCCTCACATGTGGGGACAAAATCCAACGGGGTGCATACACGAGGGCAATATTTGGCTATATGCCCAATCTGCTCGCAACACCAGCATCTCACATAATTTGATATTGGGCCAAATCGCCACCCTCGGTTCACATGATGTCTCATGGTCGGACGAGAATCTATCCATCTCCTATTTTGTCCAAAATTCGGTTGCCTCATGTTGGTCTTCTCAAAACCACAGGCTTGCCTTTGTTGAGCCATTTCTTTAATGAAGGTCAAAGCAGATTTGGGATCGACTTGGCTGTGCCACACGATTGGGGCACCAAGCGAACTCGTAGCACTCTCGATGAGATGTGCTAAGCCAATCCCCAGCGGAATCGCCAAATGTTAAGTCCTCATGCCCACGAAAAAGATGCTTATGCAAGCCCTTATTTTGCTCAAACCCCGTGGAATCGGTCCAATTGGATTACCTAGAGCCCACAATTATCTCGCAATGGATTATTCTTATGGCTATGCACTAGCTCATAAGTACCCGGCGAACGCACCAAATTGATATGGTCTTTTGGTCCAAGAGAAAAGATTTCCACAAATGCTTATGGTGTGCTCAAATCATCTCAACCTAATTGATTTGCATTTCCTTGAGCCCCTAATTTACCTTCAAACACACTTGTACGTACGCACTATTGCTCTCTCAAGTCCTCTTACTCTCACACTCTCACTCTTACTCCCACTCTTCCCTTTACCTCTTGTGCACTCATATACCCAACTACCTTCCACTCATGCACGCACTCAAACACACATGCTCATGTGATCAGTCACTCGCATTCAAGAAAACCAATCAGACCCTCACAATCAAGCACTCGAACAATCACGCATTCTCACTTGCACTTACTCAGACTCACTCACTCAACTACACACTCACACACTTTAGCAAGCACACATTTCCTCCTCACGCTTTTCACACACCCCCACACATATGTAATCGCACACCTCCGATTGAACTGCCCTTTCCCACACTCTCACTTCCCTTCACTCCACTCCTTTTGCTCACACACAAAATAAAGCAAGCACATACGCACTCAGCACACCCTCACGCACTCTTTTCACTCTTCTTCCTCACTCCCGGATCCACACCGTTTACACATATAGGTGCATACACATGCACCCATACTCTCGTCCTCACACTTACCTTCTTCCACTCACACCCCCCCCGTGCACAATTATGCCTACATACCCACATACACCCGCATATTCCCTTACACCTATAATCTCACTCTACCTTTCTTCATAGCCCTTGATGACCTAATAAAGCCCCTTTTCGACTCAGAACATACAAGCTAGCACTCTAAGCATGAAATCAGCGAATGAGACAATTCATGGAAAGATCTCGAGAATTCTCAAGATCGTGATAACCGTATTCATGTGCACCCATTCCTAGCAACAATACCCTCTTAACCCCTTATGGCTATTAAATGGAAATAACCCCTTCCCCAAAACCTTTCGAACTATGAGCAACATTCTTTATGAGCTAAACGTAGCATTGGAGGGAGGGACAAATTCTAGGTCAGTCATCTATGTGTTCTTCCTCGGAGCCAATTTATTTCATGCATTTTTTTTTACGCCAAAAGAAGAAATAATCAATTCTGAAACAGCACAAGTCCATATATTTCTGATTTCTGTGGATTTGAACCTAGCATAACATACTGGGTTGGCTAAAAGGAACAGAACTACACAACAGGTGTTCTGTTACATCAATTACAGGACAACCAGTAATCTGCAGGATCTGTTCTCAAAAGGCTACAAAATTTCAATTGCATGCTCAGAGCAATATTGTGCAGCTACACATCTTGAACGCTCAAGCCTGGAGGAAGCGATTGCTTCAGCTTGTCAGCCTTCTCAGAGTCGAACACACAAAGTGTGTACAAATACTTCTTGCAACGCACTTTGAACTTGACCACATCCTTGCTACGCTTGATCTTAATGGATCTCGCGTCCTTCCTTCGCGCAGTCAAAAGGAAATCCTTGATCTCGTTAATTTGTTTCGGCTTGAATTCATGTACGATAAGTGGGCACTCAGTTCATTGCCGACCATAAGCTATCCGCTCTCTTATCACATCAAAAAGCTAATACAGGTGCTTGACACGAACTGTTACACAAGGAGAGGCGAACGCTTACCATGGCTGCCGACCGCCTTCAAAGTCCAATAGCCCTTGAACAAGCTCCCAACCTGCCTTCCTTCCCTTCCAAAGTGTGCATGACTACATCGATACACCTATACCCCTCTGTTCCAGCGACACTGTTATTGCCTCTTCCAGGTCGGCTTATCAAGCGATGAAGGTGCAGGTTCAACGTTCTGCTTCCTTTAGAGCCGACTTCTCCATCGCAACATCAAACCATCCCCGTATCGCGTCTTCGAGGCCGGATTCCCTAGTGATGGAGGTGCAAGGGGAGAAGATATGCCTCCAACTTCCTGAGTTTCCTTCGTGTGGAGTGTCTTTTCCACGGCGACCAGCCAACCCTCTCCTTCAATAATGAGAGAAAAGCCAAAAAAAAACCACTCCTCTGCGCCCGTCAGGCTGGAGGACCCCCTTTTCCGTTTTTTTCGTCAGAGAAATGGGGCGGCAGAGACAAAAAATCCCCCTTTTTTCCGTTTTTTTTTCTTGTCAGACCAGACTGTAGAATATAATCCATCATGCCAGTTCTGGAAACGCCATCTCTGCATTATAAGTTTGTCTTCCTCCCACTTCATGTTAACTCCTGTAACAGCCCCATCAACCAGAAAAAATGGCCCCCCCTTTTTACTCTAATGGGTATGCTCTAGTCAACGAGGGAAAGAACAGTACCCCCTTCTATTGCTGGGCATGCACACTTCTACACAATGTCATCATACTTATCCCTGCAATAAACATCCTCAATAATCTCAACATTTACATCCGTAGAGTCCAGATTTAATATTGGCAAAGTCTGAGACAATGATAATTGAAGCCTGGATATTTTTTTGCATTGGTTGTCACAGTCTGAATGTGCGTGAGGTATGACTGTGCTTCATGAATACTTTGAAAATGATGAAATTTTGCATGAACCAGATCCCACTTTGCAAGTGACTCTGTACAAACAAAAAAGCATTTTGGTACACTCAACATTTCTTCTCCAGGACGGCACTGTTTTTTTCTTGCCCTTTGGATCCTTGAATGCAAAAAACATGTAGTGCCTTAATCCAACCCAAATACCCTGTCTTGATATTCGCCGATAATAACCATGAACTGTGTCCATGTTTTTATGGTCTGAAAAATGGACACGTAAAACGCCAGCATCACCAAATACACGTTGAAGAGGACTGCCTGATTGTTCAAAGAATGGACCCTTGATAGACCATAACCCTTCTGAATCGATTATTCCATGAAAAACAATATGATTCCCTTTCTGCTGAGACCAATTTGTCTTGCACTTCATGTGCATCATCTGACAAAGCCAGGCATCAACTTCACTTAGAGTCATATATTTGAATTTGGCTAAACTGTCAAGATCAACAGCCTTATCCCAATCTCCTCAGGTTGCGAGCTTTGAACCATACTCTTGTCCAAACGAATGAAAATTTGTCTCTTTCTTTCCTAATGTCACATTGAAATCCGATTTCCTTGGAGTGAAACCTTCTCTGTGAATTATTTTTCCTGAATCAGAAAGCCTATTTTTACCACTTTCGTTTGATGTGACTGAACACTGCATCGGTGAATAATTTCTTTCAAGTGTGTCCACAGCCCTCAAAAATACATCGTCATAACCTTCAAAATCGTATAAGAAGACTGCATCAAAGGGTTCATTTCGAGGTGTAGACAGGCAAAGAGAAGGAGAAAGGTTCACCATGTTAGCTCTCTTTGACAGCTCTTGTCAAAGCCGAAGGCCTTTCAAATGTTCGCATGTCTCGTTTCTATCTTCTCTGTTAATTCGAATAGAGATGACCGATTCGTGCGGGCTCGCACAAGATAAGTGTACTTTGAAACCAAACAAACATAAGCACTCGTGATTTTCAATATTCCGGTCCATGTTCTTGGGTCGTCGTCATCTGCGATGTATACTTCAGGGGAAAAAAAAGATGAAGAAGACTAGAAACATCAAAATTCGAATTGAGGTGGTGCATTTCATCGTCTGCGAATTCAGGTTATTGGAAACTGACTCGTTCAATGCGCAAAATAACATATCAATGTACGAGCGCGGATGAACACATCAGTTACAGCACCAGAGACCTTCAATATACAAGAGAAAGTCACTGCATCCGGGCTGATGCCATCAATCTTCATTCTCCCAATGCAGTTCAGTGCCTTCTCATTGAGCTCTTGATGAGAGTACAAATCAACTAGAATGTTCCATGCTAAAATATCCGGTTTGGAAAGCTCATCAAAAACTTCTTGTGCCCTTGCAGGCTCACTACATTTGGCATACATGTCAATCACTGCATTCCCAACAGCAGTACCAAGTTCCCGATCCATTCTGATCATGATGGCATCATGTAGTTGCAAATACTTCCCTTCAAACATTTGATCAGTCTTCAAATACCTGTAATCAAACATCTTCTTCTGCCAAATACAACCATATTAGTGCACCAAAACTGACCATTTATTGAGCTAACATACTCCGCTCTTCTTAATTGCGAAGTCGTCCTCGACGAGCGATATGCTACCTACACTCCAGTTCCGACATGGGATCATCACTCAATCAAATACAAAGCTTTACCTTGCATACATATTCTCTTCTCTTCCTCGATGTAGGACCTGCAATCACACTCATACAATCGTCGGTTAGTACCAAAATCCAATCATTTCACTTACCATCTTCGTCCATCTTCTCGCATCTTCATTGCCATGTCCACCTGTCTGCAAACTTCATTAAAACATTAGAACCTTTTTTCATCAAATCACAATATGTACAACCAAAATGAAAGGACAATTATATCCTTCATACACATCACACATATATACTCAGCACACACATCATGATCCGCGTCACACATGCATTCTCGTCACGAACAACACACATGCAAGCAAAAAAAAAAAAAAAACCCATCCACATTCCCTCTCATCACTCTTCTAGACTGTTCGTTCAACACGTCATGAATCTCTACTCCACATGCCTACTCAACACACTTCCCACACACACCATATATGATCAAAAACCATTCCCCACTTCTGTTTTTTGATACACTTCCCGGTCACACGATCGTTTTGTTGATCCCTTTTTCTCATTTCTAACCGAATTCTCTTGCCGATTTTTTTAATGCCCCTTTTACCTAGGGTTTCCACTACCCACTTTACTTCCTGTCTATCTCTCTGTTTTTCTTGCTCGTCAACTAGATCAGATGCTAGGTCACCACCACACCACTATAACTTGATGGATACACGACAAGGACCACTCAAGTCTAACACGAGCTCACTCTAACAAGATCACTCATCGTCGACGCGATTCCGAACTTCACAAGTCATTGCACCACCTAAGAGCCAAACTGAACACTTCCGGAAGGTTTGCAGACAAACAATGCAACTAGCACGATTGGATTCCTCAAGTCCAAGCTTTCCATAGACACATCGCAACCAAAATCCTAGCCGAGCTTAAGCTTCAATTTGACATGTTTCATCGGGAGCCCACACATAACCCAAATCCCCACAACACAAACACATATATTCCCATCCGAGCATCATGCTCTCTCACCTCTCTTATGTCCCCCCTCCAGTGAGGAATTCTTCTCGTTCATTTTTTTCCACATTTTTTTCTTTTTTTTTTCATCATTTTTTTCCACATATTTACTCACACTTGCCGGCCTACGCCGAAGCTGGATGCGACTCGTGGACTCGACCACCCGATCGAGTTTGTTCCACCCATCTACCAACCCAACGCAGCGCGCGACACACAGACAGCTAGCCCTATGCGAAACCGACGTCGGTTCGTGGCTTTGACCACCCGGCCAAAGTGAGTCCACCCACCTATCGGCACACATAAGCGCGTAGCCACACTCACACATACACAAACATATATTTTTTTCATTTTCTTTTCATTCCAGCATCTCGAGAATTAGGAGACAAAAGAAAGGACTTTTCCCAACCATCCCAATCACGACACACACACATATATCCCCTCGTGGACATCCCGATGAGACACATCTCCTCTTTGCTACCACTCAAGCCAAAATCCAGCCACTAATGCCATGGTCAACCCGTCCTCGCAAAACCCGCACATACTAACCACCTTGTCGACCTGAAACCTCAAAAAGTGTCACTTTAGTTCCTAAATGTACAACACACTTGGTCCACCCGTCCTCACATCTCTGACTCGCAATCCACAAAGCAAACCCTAATCAGACTCAAGCCATCCTCACCGACAGCCATTGCCTCGTCTATTTTTTCATCTCCAACCTCTGCCTCGCAGAGATTCCACCTGACCTGATAGATGACCTTGAACATTACCATTAGCCATTGGGCCCCTTAGTGCCTCAAGCCTTGCCGCTAAGTCCCTTAATCCTTGTTTGTTGTGCTCAATATCACTCTGATATTGGAACAGGTCACAATCGATGCCTCGGAACCGATTCCATATTTGCTCTATCTCTTTATCCTCTCTCACCCTTTTTGCAGATTCGAGGGGAACATCCTCCCTCTTCTCAACTCGAACAGTCAACTTCTCGACTTCCTCTCTAATCGATCTTTCCTCCCAAATCCTACTCATATTTTCTTCATTTAGATCATCTACCTTCTTCAACAATTCATTCTTCATTTCTTCTAACTCCGTTCCGAATGCATCCAACCTATCCAACACCGCTTTCAGCTCTTCCTCCATTTTTCCTGCTTTCGGGTCCTCTACCTGTACTCGCATCTCATCGTCTTTCCGATTCATCCACCTACCGAGCTTGCTACTCAGCTTGGCATTCTCTTTCTCTACACGTCTCATTTTCTCATCACTCTCCGCTTGGGCACTTTTCATTCTTTCTAACTCCAGGTGGAACTCGTCACATGCCTTACCCGCTTGGTCACTGTATCGACGGATTATGCTTTGTACCTTCTCGATTTCATGCTCCATTCCCTCGACTCTCCTCATTAGGTCATCCTCGTCTCTTGAGAGCTCTTCTTCGATCGCAACTCCAAAACAGTCGGCTACCATCAAGCCGGATCTCAAGTCCCAGACCACGTTTCCACTCTCGGGCTTCACAAGATCTTGCCTCCAGCTTTTGTTTACTCTTTTCCTTTCCTTGTTTTCGTTTTTCAACATTCGTACTTGCTTTTCCCAAGTTCCTAGGATCTCGGCCATTTTCACTTGATTTTCCTCTAATTTCTCTATTTTGATCCTCTCGTTATCTCGCTCTACCCGAAGCAAATTGACTTGACATTCCAAGCTCTTTACGAGTTCTACCAAGTCTCGATCATGAGATCCAGTGTCCTTGCTTTCACTTGCTCTCGCAGTCTCCGTTGACGAAGTGACTCCACCTTTGTCAACTTCCACATACAAAGAGGATAAATACCTATCCGATTGATTCGTTGCGACCTTTATGCCAGTCACCTCTTTTGAGCCACACACGTGCTCGCATAGTCTCTTTTTCCCGCAGTCCTCACATGTGGGGACAAAATCCAACGGGGTGCATACAAGAGGGCAATATTTGGCTATATGCCCAATCTGCTCCCAACACCAGCATCTCACATAATTTGATATTGGGCCAAATCGCCACCCTCGGTTCACATGATGTCTCATGGTCGGACGAGAATCTATCCATCTCCTATTTTGTCCAAAATTCGGTTGCCTCATGTTGGTCTTCTCAAAACCACAGGCTTGCCTTTGTTGAGCCATTTCTTTAATGAAGGTCAAAGCAGATTTGGGATCGACTTGGCTGTGCCACACGATTGGGGCACCAAGCGAACTCGTAGCACTCTCGATGAGATGTGCTAAGCCAATCCCCAGCGGAATCGCCAAATGTTAAGTCCTCATGCCCACGAAAAAGATGCTTATGCAAGCCCTTATTTTGCTCAAACCCCGTGGAATCGGTCCAATTGGATTACCTAGAGCCCACAATTATCTCGCAATGGATTATTCTTATGGCTATGCACTAGCTCATAAGTACCCGGCGAACGCACCAAATTGATATGGTCTTTTGTTCCAAGAGAAAAGATTTCCACAAATGCTTATGGTGTGCTCAAATCATCTCAACCTAATTGATTTGCATTTCCTTGAGCCCCTAATTTACCTTCAAACACACTTGTACGTACGCACTATTGCTCTCTCAAGTCCTCTTACTCTCACACTCTCACTCTTACTCCCACTCTTCCCTTTACCTCTTGTGCACTCATATACCCAACTACCTTCCACTCATGCACGCACTCAAACACACATGCTCATGTGATCAGTCACTCGCATTCAAGAAAACCAATCAGACCCTCACAATCAAGCACTCGAACAATCACGCATTCTCACTTGCACTTACTCAGACTCACTCACTCAACTACACACTCACACACTTTAGCAAGCACACATTTCCTCCTCACGCTTTTCACACACCCCCACACATATGTAATCGCACACCTCCGATTGAACTGCCCTTTCCCACACTCTCACTTCCCTTCACTCCACTCCTTTTGCTCACACACAAAATAAGGCAAGCACATACGCACTCAGCACACCCTCACGCACTCTTTTCACTCTTCTTCCTCACTCCCGGATCCACACCGTTTACACATATAGGTGCATACACATGCACCCATACTCTCGTCCTCACACTTACCTTCTTCCACTCACACCCCCCCCGTGCACAATTATGCCTACATACCCACATACACCCGCATATTCCCTTACACCTATAATCTCACTCTACCTTTCTTCATAGCCCTTGATGACCTAATAAAGCCCCTTTTCGACTCAGAACATACAAGCTAGCACTCTAAGCATGAAATCAGGGAATGAGACAATTCATGGAAAGATCTCGAGAATTCTCAAGATCGTGATAACCGTATTCATGTGCACCCATTCCTAGCAACAATACCCTCTTAACCCCTTATGGCTATTAAATGGAAATAACCCCTTCCCCAAAACCTTTCGAACTATGAGCAACATTCTTTATGAGCTAAACGTAGCATTGGAGGGAGGGACAAATTCTAGGTCAGTCATCTATGTGTTCTTCCTCGGAGCCAATTTATTTCATGCATTTTTTTTTACGCCAAAAGAAGAAATAATCAATTCTGAAAACAGCACAAGTCCATATATTTCTGATTTCTGTGGATTTGAACCTAGCATAACATACTGGGTTGGCTAAAAGGAACAGAACTACACAACAGGTGTTCTGTTACATCAATTACAGGACAACCAGTAATCTGCAGGATCTGTTCTCAAAAGGCTACAAAATTTCAATTGCATGCTCAGAGCAATATTGTGCAGCTACACATCTTGAACGCTCAAGCCTGGAGGAAGCGATTGCTTCAGCTTGTCAGCCTTCTCAGAGTCGAACACACAAAGTGTGTACAAATACTTCTTGCAACGCACTTTGAACTTGACCACATCCTTGCTACGCTTGATCTTAATGGATCTCGCGTCCTTCCTTCGCGCAGTCAAAAGGAAATCCTTGATCTCGTTAATTTGTTTCGGCTTGAATTCATGTACGATAAGTGGGCACTCAGTTCATTGCCGACCATAAGCTATCCGCTCTCTTATCACATCAAAAAGCTAATACAGGTGCTTGACACGAACTGTTACACAAGGAGAGGCGAACGCTTACCATGGCTGCCGACCGCCTTCAAAGTCCAATAGCCCTTGAACAAGCTCCCAACCTGCCTTCCTTCCCTTCCAAAGTGTGCATGACTACATCGATACACCTATACCCCTCTGTTCCAGCGACACTGTTATTGCCTCTTCCAGGTCGGCTTATCAAGCGATGAAGGTGCAGGTTCAACGTTCTGCTTCCTTTAGAGCCGACTTCTCCATCGCAACATCAAACCATCCCCGTATCGCGTCTTCGAGGCCGGATTCCCTAGTGATGGAGGTGCAAGGGGAGAAGATATGCCTCCAACTTCCTGAGTTTCCTTCGTGTGGAGTGTCTTTTCCACGGCGACCAGCCAACCCTCTCCTTCAATAATGAGAGAAAAGCCAAAAAAAAACCACTCCTCTGCGCTCGTCAGGCTGGAGGACCCCCTTTTCCGTTTTTTTCGTCAGAGAAATGGGGCGGCAGAGACAAAAAATCCCCCTTTTTTCCGTTTTTTTTTCTTGTCAGACCAGACTGTAGAATATAATCCATCATGCCAGTTCTGGAAACGCCATCTCTGCATTATAAGTTTGTCTTCCTCCCACTTCATGTTAACTCCTGTAACAGCCCCATCAACCAGAAAAAATGGCCCCCCCTTTTTACTCTAATGGGTATGCTCTAGTCAACGAGGGAAAGAACAGTAGCCCCCTTCTATTGCTGGGCATGCACACTTCTACACAATGTCATCATACTTATCCCTGCAATAAACATCCTCAATAATCTCAACATTTACATCCGTAGAGTCCAGATTTAATATTGGCAAAGTCTGAGACAATGATAATTGAAGCCTGGATATTTTTTTGCATTGGTTGTCACAGTCTGAATGTGCGTGAGGTATGACTGTGCTTCATGAATACTTTGAAAATGATGAAATTTTGCATGAACCAGATCCCACTTTGCAAGTGACTCTGTACAAACAAAAAAGCATTTTGGTACACTCAACATTTCTTCTCCAGGACGGCACTGTTTTTTTCTTGCCCTTTGGATCCTTGAATGCAAAAAACATGTAGTGCCTTAATCCAACCCAAATACCCTGTCTTGATATTCGCCGATAATAACCATGAACTGTGTCCATGTTTTTATGGTCTGAAAAATGGACACGTAAAACGCCAGCATCACCAAATACACGTTGAAGAGGACTGCCTGATTGTTCAAAGAATGGACCCTTGATAGACCATAACCCTTCTGAATCGATTATTCCATGAAAAACAATATGATTCCCTTTCTGCTGAGACCAATTTGTCTTGCACTTCATGTGCATCATCTGACAAAGCCAGGCATCAACTTCACTTAGAGTCATATATTTGAATTTGGCTAAACTGTCAAGATCAACAGCCTTATCCCAATCTCCTCAGGTTGCGAGCTTTGAACCATACTCTTGTCCAAACGAATGAAAATTTGTCTCTTTCTTTCCTAATGTCACATTGAAATCCGATTTCCTTGGAGTGAAACCTTCTCTGTGAATTATTTTTCCTGAATCAGAAAGCCTATTTTTACCACTTTCGTTTGATGTGACTGAACACTGCATCGGTGAATAATTTCTTTCAAGTGTGTCCACAGCCCTCAAAAATACATCGTCATAACCTTCAAAATCGTATAAGAAGACTGCATCAAAGGGTTCATTTCGAGGTGTAGACAGGCAAAGAGAAGGAGAAAGGTTCACCATGTTAGCTCTCTTTGACAGCTCTTGTCAAAGCCGAAGGCCTTTCAAATGTTCGCATGTCTCGTTTCTATCTTCTCTGTTAATTCGAATAGAGATGACCGATTCGTGCGGGCTCGCACAAGATAAGTGTACTTTGAAACCAAACAAACATAAGCACTCGTGATTTTCAATATTCCGGTCCATGTTCTTGGGTCGTCGTCATCTGCGATGTATACTTCAGGGGAAAAAAAAGATGAAGAAGACTAGAAACATCAAAATTCGAATTGAGGTGGTGCATTTCATCGTCTGCGAATTCAGGTTATTGGAAACTGACTCGTTCAATGCGCAAAATAACATATCAATGTACGAGCGCGGATGAACACATCAGTTACAGCACCAGAGACCTTCAATATACAAGAGAAAGTCACTGCATCCGGGCTGATGCCATCAATCTTCATTCTCCCAATGCAGTTCAGTGCCTTCTCATTGAGCTCTTGATGAGAGTACAAATCAACTAGAATGTTCCATGCTAAAATATCCGGTTTGGAAAGCTCATCAAAAACTTCTTGTGCCCTTGCAGGCTCACTACATTTGGCATACATGTCAATCACTGCATTCCCAACAGTAGTACCAAGTTCCCGATCCATTCTGATCATGATGGCATCATGTAGTTGCAAATACTTCCCTTCAAACATTTGATCAGTCTTCAAATACCTGTAATCAAACATCTTCTTCTGCCAAATACAACCATATTAGTGCACCAAAACTGACCATTTATTGAGCTAACATACTCCCCTCTTCTTAATTGTGAAGTCGTCCTCGACGAGCGATATGCTACCTACACTCCAGTTCCGACATGGGATCATCACTCAATCAAATACAAAGCTTTACCTTGCATACATATTCTCTTCTCTTCCTCGATGTAGGACCTGCAATCACACTCATACAATCGTCGGTTAGTACCAAAATCCAATCATTTCACTTACCATCTTCGTCCATCTTCTCGCATCTTCATTGCCATGTCCACCTGTCTGCAAACTTCATTAAAACATTAGAACCTTTTTTCATCAAATCACAATATGTACAACCAAAATGAAAGGACAATTATATCCTTCATACACATCACACATATATACTCAGCACACACATCATGATCCGCGTCACACATGCATTCTCGTCACGAACAACACACATGCAAGCAAAAAAAAAAAAAAACCCATCCACATTCCCTCTCATCACTCTTCTAGACTGTTCGTTCAACACGTCATGAATCTCTACTCCACATGCCTACTCAACACACTTCCCACACACACCATATATGATCAAAAACCATTCCCCACTTCCGTTTTTTGATACACTTCCCGGTCACACGATCGTTTTGTTGATCCCTTTTTCTCATTTCTAACCGAATTCTCTTGCCGATTTTTTTAATGCCCCTTTTACCTAGGGTTTCCACTACCCACTTTACTTCCTGTCTATCTCTCTGTTTTTCTTGCTCGTCAACTAGATCAGATGCTAGGTCACCACCACACCACTATAACTTGATGGATACACGACAAGGACCACTCAAGTCTAACACGAGCTCACTCTAACAAGATCACTCATCGTCGACGCGATTCCGAACTTCACAAGTCATTGCACCACCTAAGAGCCAAACTGAACACTTCCGGAAGGTTTGCAGACAAACAATGCAACTAGCACGATTGGATTCCTCAAGTCCAAGCTTTCCATAGACACATCGCAACCAAAATCCTAGCCGAGCTTAAGCTTCAATTTGACATGTTTCATCGGGAGCCCACACATAACCCAAATCCCCACAACACAAACACATATATTCCCATCCGAGCATCATGCTCTCTCACCTCTCTTATGTCCCCCCTCCAGTGAGGAATTCTTCTCGTTCATTTTTTTCCACATTTTTTTCTTTTTTTTTTCATCATTTTTTTCCACATATTTACTCACACTTGCCGGCCTACGCCGAAGCTGGATGCGACTCGTGGACTCGACCACCCGATCGAGTTTGTTCCACCCATCTACCAACCCAACGCAGCGCGCGACACACAGACAGCTAGCCCTATGCGAAACCGACGTCGGTTCGTGGCTTTGACCACCCGGCCAAAGTGAGTCCACCCACCTATCGGCACACATAAGCGCGTAGCCACACTCACACATACACAAACATATATTTTTTTCATTTTCTTTTCATTCCAGCATCTCGAGAATTAGGAGACAAAAGAAAGGACTTTTCCCAACCATCCCAATCACGACACACACACATATATCCCCTCGTGGACATCCCGATGAGACACATCTCCTCTTTGCTACCACTCAAGCCAAAATCCAGCCACTAATGCCATGGTCAACCCGTCCTCGCAAAACCCGCACATACTAACCACCTTGTTGACCTGAAACCTCAAAAAGTGTCACTTTAGTTCCTAAATGTACAACACACTTGGTCCACCCGTCCTCACATCTCTGACTCGCAATCCACAAAGCAAACCCTAATCAGACTCAAGCCATCCTCACCGACAGCCATTGCCTCGTCTATTTTTTCATCTCCAACCTCTGCCTCGCAGAGATTCCACCTGACCTGATAGATGACCTTGAACATTACCATTAGCCATTGGGCCCCTTAGTGCCTCAAGCCTTGCCGCTAAGTCCCTTAATCCTTGTTTGTTGTGCTCAATATCACTCTGATATTGGAACAGGTCACAATCGATGCCTCGGAACCGATTCCATATTTGCTCTATCTCTTTATCCTCTCTCACCCTTTTTGCAGATTCGAGGGGAACATCCTCCCTCTTCTCAACTCGAACAGTCAACTTCTCGACTTCCTCTCTAATCGATCTTTCCTCCCAAATCCTACTCATATTTTCTTCATTTAGATCATCTACCTTCTTCAACAATTCATTCTTCATTTCTTCTAACTCCGTTCCGAATGCATCCAACCTATCCAACACCGCTTTCAGCTCTTCCTCCATTTTTCTTGCTTTCGGGTCCTCTACCTGTACTCGCATCTCATCGTCTTTCCGATTCATCCACCTACCGAGCTTGCTACTCAGCTTGGCATTCTCTTTCTCTACACGTCTCATTTTCTCATCACTCTCCGCTTGGGCACTTTTCATTCTTTCTAACTCCAGGTGGAACTCGTCACATGCCTTACCCGCTTGGTCACTGTATCGACGGATTATGCTTTGTACCTTCTCGATTTCATGCTCCATTCCCTCGACTCTCCTCATTAGGTCATCCTCGTCTCTTGAGAGCTCTTCTTCGATCGCAACTCCAAAACAGTCGGCTACCATCAAGCCGGATCTCAAGTCCCAGACCACGTTTCCACTCTCGGGCTTCACAAGATCTTGCCTCCAGCTTTTGTTTACTCTTTTCCTTTCCTTGTTTTCGTTTTTCAACATTCGTACTTGCTTTTCCCAAGTTCCTAGGATCTCGGCCATTTTCACTTGATTTTCCTCTAATTTCTCTATTTTGATCCTCTCGTTATCTCGCTCTACCCGAAGCAAATTGACTTGACATTCCAAGCTCTTTACGAGTTCTACCAAGTCTCGATCATGAGATCCAGTGTCCTTGCTTTCACTTGCTCTCGCAGTCTCCGTTGACGAAGTGACTCCACCTTTGTCAACTTCCACATACAAAGAGGATAAATACCTATCCGATTGATTCGTTGCGACCTTTATGCCAGTCACCTCTTTTGAGCCACACACGTGCTCGCATAGTCTCTTTTTCCCGCAGTCCTCACATGTGGGGACAAAATCCAACGGGGTGCATACACGAGGGCAATATTTGGCTATATGCCCAATCTGCTCGCAACACCAGCATCTCACATAATTTGATATTGGGCCAAATCGCCACCCTCGGTTCACATGATGTCTCATGGTCGGACGAGAATCTATCCATCTCCTATTTTGTCCAAAATTCGGTTGCCTCATGTTGGTCTTCTCAAAACCACAGGCTTGCCTTTGTTGAGCCATTTCTTTAATGAAGGTCAAAGCAGATTTGGGATCGACTTGGCTGTGCCACACGATTGGGGCACCAAGCGAACTCGTAGCACTCTCGATGAGATGTGCTAAGCCAATCCCCAGCGGAATCGCCAAATGTTAAGTCCTCATGCCCACGAAAAAGATGCTTATGCAAGCCCTTATTTTGCTCAAACCCCGTGGAATCGGTCCAATTGGATTACCTAGAGCCCACAATTATCTCGCAATGGATTATTCTTATGGCTATGCACTAGCTCATAAGTACCCGGCGAACGCACCAAATTGATATGGTCTTTTGGTCCAAGAGAAAAGATTTCCACAAATGCTTATGGTGTGCTCAAATCATCTCAACCTAATTGATTTGCATTTCCTTGAGCCCCTAATTTACCTTCAAACACACTTGTACGTACGCACTATTGCTCTCTCAAGTCCTCTTACTCTCACACTCTCACTCTTACTCCCACTCTTCCCTTTACCTCTTGTGCACTCATATACCCAACTACCTTCCACTCATGCACGCACTCAAACACACATGCTCATGTGATCAGTCACTCGCATTCAAGAAAACCAATCAGACCCTCACAATCAAGCACTCGAACAATCACGCATTCTCACTTGCACTTACTCAGACTCACTCACTCAACTACACACTCACACACTTTAGCAAGCACACATTTCCTCCTCACGCTTTTCACACACCCCCACACATATGTAATCGCACACCTCCGATTGAACTGCCCTTTCCCACACTCTCACTTCCCTTCACTCCACTCCTTTTGCTCACACACAAAATAAGGCAAGCACATACGCACTCAGCACACCCTCACGCACTCTTTTCACTCTTCTTCCTCACTCCCGGATCCACACCGTTTACACATATAGGTGCATACACATGCACCCATACTCTCGTCCTCACACTTACCTTCTTCCACTCACACCCCCCCGTGCACAATTATGCCTACATACCCACATACACCCGCATATTCCCTTACACCTATAATCTCACTCTACCTTTCTTCATAGCCCTTGATGACCTAATAAAGCCCCTTTTCGACTCAGAACATACAAGCTAGCACTCTAAGCATGAAATCAGCGAATGAGACAATTCATGGAAAGATCTCGAGAATTCTCAACTTCGTGATAACCGTATTCATGTGCACCCATTCCTAGCAACAATACCCTCTTAACCCCTTATGGCTATTAAATGGAAATAACCCCTTCCCCAAAACCTTTCGAACTATGAGCAACATTCTTTATGAGCTAAGCGTAGCATTGGAGGGAGGGACAAATTCTAGGTCAGTCATCTATGTGTTCTTCCTCGGAGCCAATTTATTTCATGCATTTTTTTTTACGCCAAAAGAAGAAATAATCAATTCTGAAACAGCACAAGTCCATATATTTCTGATTTCTGTGGATTTGAACCTAGCATAACATACTGGGTTGGCTAAAAGGAACAGAACTACACAACAGGTGTTCTGTTACATCAATTACAGGACAACCAGTAATCTGCAGGATCTGTTCTCAAAAGGCTACAAAATTTCAATTGCATGCTCAGAGCAATATTGTGCAGCTACACATCTTGAACGCTCAAGCCTGGAGGAAGCGATTGCTTCAGCTTGTCAGCCTTCTCAGAGTCGAACACACAAAGTGTGTACAAATACTTCTTGCAACGCACTTTGAACTTGACCACATCCTTGCTACGCTTGATCTTAATGGATCTCGCGTCCTTCCTTCGCGCAGTCAAAAGGAAATCCTTGATCTCGTTAATTTGTTTCGGCTTGAATTCATGTACGATAAGTGGGCACTCAGTTCATTGCCGACCATAAGCTATCCGCTCTCTTATCACATCAAAAAGCTAATACAGGTGCTTGACACGAACTGTTACACAAGGAGAGGCGAACGCTTACCATGGCTGCTGACCGCCTTCAAAGTCCAATAGCCCTTGAACAAGCTCCCAACCTGCCTTCCTTCCCTTCCAAAGTGTGCATGACTACATCGATACACCTATACCCCTCTGTTCCAGCGACACTGTTATTGCCTCTTCCAGGTCGGCTTATCAAGCGATGAAGGTGCAGGTTCAACGTTCTGCTTCCTTTAGAGCCGACTTCTCCATCGCAACATCAAACCATCCCCGTATCGCGTCTTCGAGGCCGGATTCCCTAGTGATGGAGGTGCAAGGGGAGAAGATATGCCTCCAACTTCCTGAGTTTCCTTTGTGTGGAGTGTCTTTTCCACGGCGACTAGCCAACCCTCTCCTTCAATAATGAGAGAAAAGCCAAAAAAAAAACCACTCCTCTGCGCTCGTCAGGCTGGAGGACCCCCTTTTCCGTTTTTTTCGTCAGAGAAATGGGGCGGCAGAGACAAAAAATCCCCCTTTTTTCCGTTTTTTTTTCTTGTCAGACCAGACTGTAGAATATAATCCATCATGCCAGTTTTGGAAACGCCATCTCTGCATTATAAGTTTGTCTTCCTCCCACTTCATGTTAACTCCTGTAACAGCCCCATCAACCAGAAAAAATGGCCCCCCCTTTTTACTCTAATGGGTATGCTCTAGTCAACGAGGGAAAGAACAGTAGCCCTCTTCTATTGCTGGGCATGCACACTTCTACACAATGTCATCATACTTATCCCTGCAATAAACATCCTCAATAATCTCAACATTTACATCCGTAGAGTCCAGATTTAATATTGGCAAAGTCTGAGACAATGATAATTGAAGCCTGGATATTTTTTTGCATTGGTTGTCACAGTCTGAATGTGCGTGAGGTATGACTGTGCTTCATGAATACTTTGAAAATGATGAAATTTTGCATGAACCAGATCCCACTTTGCAAGTGACTCTGTACAAACAAAAAAGCATTTTGGTACACTCAACATTTCTTCTCCAGGACGGCACTGTTTTTTTGCCCTTTGGATCCTTGAATGCAAAAAACATGTAGTGCCTTAATCCAACCCAAATACCATGTCTTGATATTCGCCGATAATAACCATGAACTGTGTCCATGTTTTTATGGTCTGAAAAATGGACACGTAAAACGCCAGCATCACCAAATACACGTTGAAGAAGACTGCCTGACTGTTCAAAGAATGGACCCTTGATAGACCATAACCCTTCTGAATCGATTATTCCATGAAAAACAATATGATTCCCTTTCTGCTGAGACCAATTTGTCTTGCACTTCATGTGCATCATCTGACAAAGCCAGGCATCAACTTCACTTAGAGTCATATATTTGAATTTGGCTAAACTGTCAAGATCAACAGCCTTATCCCCATCTCCTCAGGTTGCGAGCTTTGAACCATACTCTTGTCCAAACGAATGAAAATTTGTCTCTTTCTTTCCTAATGTCACATTGAAATCCGATTTCCTTGGAGTGAAACCTTCTCTGTGAATTATTTTTCCTGAATCAGAAAGCCTATTTTTACCACTTTCGTTTGATGTGACTGAACACTGCATCGGTGAATAATTTCTTTCAAGTGTGTCCACAGCCCTCAAAAATACATCGTCATAACCTTCAAAATCGTATAAGAAGACTGCATCAAAGGGTTCATTTCGAGGTGTAGACAGGCAAAGAGAAGGAGAAAGGTTCACCATGTTAGCTCTCTTTGACAGCTCTTGTCAAAGCCGAAGGCCTTTCAAATGTTCGCATGTCTCGTTTCTATCTTCTCTGTTAATTCGAATAGAGATGACCGATTCGTGCGGGCTCGCACAAGATAAGTGTACTTTGAAACCAAACAAACATAAGCACTCGTGATTTTCAATATTCCGGTCCATGTTCTTGGGTCGTCGTCATCTGCGATGTATACTTCAGGGGAAAAAAAAAGATGAAGAAGACTAGAAACATCAAAATTCGAATTGAGGTGGTGCATTTCATCGTCTGCGAATTCAGGTTATTGGAAACTGACTCGTTCAATGCGCAAAATAACATATCAATGTACGAGCGCGGATGAACACATCAGTTACAGCACCAGAGACCTTCAATATACAAGAGAAAGTCACTGCATCCGGGCTGATGCCATCAATCTTCATTCTCCCAATGCAGTTCAGTGCCTTCTCATTGAGCTCTTGATAAGAGTACAAATCAACTAGAATGTTCCATGCTAAAATATCCGGTTTGGAAAGCTCATCAAAAACTTCTTGTGCCCTTGGAGGCTCACTACATTTGGCATACATGTCAATCACTGCATTCCCAACAGCAGTACCAAGTTCCCGATCCATTCTGATCATGATGGCATCATGTAGTTGCAAATACTTCCCTTCAAACATTTGATCAGTCTTCAAATACCTGTAATCAAACATCTTCTTCTGCCAAATACAACCATATTAGTGCACCAAAACTGACCATTTATTGAGCTAACATTATCTCTTCCAAATTCCTGTAAACTTGACATTTCTTGAGTCACTCTTTCAAAGTCGATGAAGAAGATTGGTTCATCCAGCATCCTATGCAACCCTACTGCCTTGCATTTCTTATAGGTAGTTGTTTCTCTTTGAAAATTATAGAATTCTTGGCAAAGCATTATATATTTATACTGTCCTTTTTTTACAATGAATATATGTTGACCAATAATGCCCAATGCTCCTTTGAGTTCTTTTGCTATCTTGGCACTCTCGGATAGTTCTTCATCAGCATCTGACTCGAGCTCATGAACTTCCTCTGTAGCTTCACTGTCAAGGAATCAATGCTCTCTAGATAAGGATACTGAATTCACTTCCAACTTAGCAATAGGTAGCTCCTTGGTAGTCATTGTCCTGTAAGTATGAAAAAATAGAAAACACACCCACTCCAACCCCATGAATCTCTTGAAAACAAGAAAAATCAATCAAGGAAAACCAAAATTCAAGATTTCTCAAGACTCAAATAAGTGATCATTACAGTGAAGCAAGATTTCTCTTCTAGGAACTTTTGGGAAAGAAAAGATTATAAAAAAGAGAAAGAAAAAATTATGCTCATATATATGAAAATGAAATAAATTAAATAACATTCTTCATTACCCAAACCTAGATCTTGCTTTGTGCTTTAGAAATTCATTAGAACTTATTAGGTCAAAGAATTCAAAAAGAGTGAAAAGATCATGACAATTTTTTTCATAATTTTACCTCCTTTTTTTTCTCTCTCTCTCTCTTTATTTTTTAGTATTTTATATATTTCTTTCCATTTCTCATTCTCTCTCTCCTTTTTAATATATTTTTGAGTATTTATATATGTCTTTCCATTTCTCATTCTCTCTCTTTTTTTAAAATATATTTTTTCTGAAACTTTCAATATTTTCTTTCCAACATTGGTCATGACCACATATGAAGGTAATTCTTTATGAGGGTAGGTAATTCTTTATGAGGGTAATTCTCTTCCCCTCCTAATCATTTTCCATGAAAAAGAGTTCTGATATGTGCATGCATGATCCCTTTTGTGCCTAGTGAATGCATGACTTTGTAATGCAACCCTATACATACATATTTTAGAAATGCATTCCTCTTCATGGTGCAAATATGGGGTCTTAAGCATTACACTTAGGTAGTTAGTTGATGTTGAGGTTTTTCTAGTCCTAAGTGCTTCCAATGCTTTTGGTCTCTTGGAATTTATACTGTCCTTCTGTGTATTTGCTAGTTGCTTCATTTTTCTAACCCAACATGTTTTCACATTTGATTTTGCTTCCGTATTGTTGCTCGAATTCCTGAATTTCTGATTTGCATGTTGCTTTTGAACAGAATGAGTCTGTTTTTCTTTAGATTTCCATATCCACTCCCCTCTTAGATTTTGATTGGTCTGAGGAGGTTTTGGTCTCCATACCAATTGTTCTGTGAATTGTGAAATCATCCTCTCCTTCTAACTCTGCTTTTGATGAGAAATACATAGATTTTTCTATTGGAATTGTCTCATTTCCACTTTATTCTGATGATTTTGTTTCCTCATTTGATTACTACTTCCTACTCTATTGAATATATCCTTTTTTAATGAGAACTCTTCTTCTATAAAGAAAGTAAATTTCTCCATTTCCATTGTATAAGTTTCTTCACTGAATTCCTGCACATCATGAATAACAAAGAAGGTTTTTATTCTTTTATTGGCCAAATTCAAATGAAGTACCATCTTTTCAAAATCAATTGATTCCTTGTTATCTTTCATCTAGGTTTTCTCTAAAATCAATTGTTCAGATATTATTTCATCTGGTCATTCCTCACACTCTACTTCCACTTGCTCTTGTTCAATTTGCAATATGATGCTTTGTGTAGAGAGAGTTTGAACTATTTGCCCATCCAATATTTTTATTAGGGTTTTAATTTGTTTTCTTTTTGCATGGAGTTTTGTCAATAGATCAGTACTTATTAGATTCACTTGAGATCGTGAATCTAATAAAACCCTAATTTTTTCTCCTTTCAAAGTCAAATATACAGCTAGAAAATGTTCTCTTGTTTTTCCTGTTTTTTTTCACATTTCAATACTTGTCTTATATTCTTGCATTTCATTATTCTTTCCTTGGCTTCTAGATGAGCTTCCCACCTCATCTTATTCTCTTCATGTCTTCTGTGTTGAGCTTGCTATAGTCTTCTCCAGTCTTCAATAAACAAAAGTTGGTTATACCTTTGTATTCTACAGCCACTTATGAAGTCTGGCATGATTTCTCCATCTAAATTTGCCCACTCCACTGCTCCACTATCACTAATCTGATGGATAATATAAGGACCATGTCCTCTTTTTTGCAGTTTTTCTCTATGTTCTTTAAGTATATATGCTAATACCAAATCTCCCTCCTACATGTCCTTATCTTTGATGTGAACATCATGATATGTTCTTTGATGTGAACATCATGAGTATATGCATATATACTCATAACTGCTTGCAACCTTAAAGCTCCTAATTTTTCCAATTCTAGAAATCTATTGGATAATTCATGTCCTGTCCATTCTAATTGATTTGTTACTCTCAATGTAGGTATTAGAAATTCTAATGGTAATATTGCATTCTGACCATACACCAAATTAAATGGACTTGTTCCTATTGCAGTCTTATATGCTACTCTATAAATCCCATAGGACATGATGAAGTTGAAGATCCCAATATGTTCTTTTTGGATTCACCAATTTTGATAGAACATTGCACAATACTTTATTCAGATTTCTGCTAAACCATTGGCTTGAGGATGATAGGGTGTTGATTTTCTATGAACAATCATAAAATAATCAATCAAATTCTCAATAACATGATTAAGGAAATGAGAGCCTCTATCACTCACCAACTCAATAGGTAATCCAAATCTAGTAATTATATTTTCATAAAGAAATTTAGTAGTTGTTTGAACATCATTTTTTCTTGTAGCCTTAGCTTCAGCCCATTTGGTGAGATAGTCAGTGGCTACAATGATATATTCTACATGAGAGCTTCTAACTAGTGGATTTATTGGTCCAATAAAGTCGAATCCCCATTTGCTAAAGGCTTTTGTAGATATCAAAGGTATCAAAGGCATATCATCCTTCCTTCTAGGTTTTCTTGCTTTTTGACACATATCATATCTTTTGAAAAATGTTTTTGCATCTAGAAAAAGAGTTGGCGACCAAAAAATTGAGTAAAGTATTAGTTTAGTAGTTCTCTCATCTCAAAAGTGAGCTCCTACTAATCTTGAATGTGCCATCTCCAAGATTTCCAAATACTTCTCTTCAGGAACACAGATTCTTTAGTATCCATCTATTCCTTTCTTACACAATTGTTCCCCTATTAATTGATATTCTTTGCTCAGCTCCTTCATATTTCTAGAATCTGTATTTTGCACATGATTCTTTTGCTCTTGTGTTTGTTTAAGTTCCTCAACTATATATTCACTCCACTTAAATTCTTCTATAGATTTTATTGATTATTGCATTACACTTCCATAATGGTGGTTCAATATCACTTTCACTTTCTCCTTTTGACTCCTCACTTGTGTCCTGACTTTGATGTATCTTGAACCACTCTTGAGAGGATATATCATAGAACTATCGATTTTTTAGGTTTACTTTAGTGATTTTCCCTTGATTCTGGAGATACAAGCAATCTTTTCCCCAGTCCTCTACTATTTGCATTTGTCTCATAAAATGCTTACCTAGGATAATCTCATAAGATATTAATTATGGAAATTCTACTACATCAAATGTATGTTCTATTTCTATTCTGCAAATTTCTATTATTACTTTCCCCCATATCCCTAAGGGTGCTTCAATGTGACCATCTTCCAATTGTAATTTCGTTTTAGTTGGTTGAAGTGTGTTTGCTCCCTAGGTTTCCCAAGTTCTCTTTGTCATAATTGCAACTCCTGATCCACTGTCTAAAATTGCATTAGTTTGTTTATCACCAAATTGCACTTTTAGTATGGTGTTCCCTTCCTCTCCTTCACAATAACCTCCTATGTTATCAATGGGAACATGCATAATTTCCTCAGTTTCTTGTTATGTTCCTCGGTTCCGGTGTGAGTTCTTTGCAGATTCTATAGTAAGATGTTCTAGATTAGGGTTTTGTTTCACCAATTCACTCAGTGTTATTTGATATTGAATTTTACATTGTTTTGTTAGTCTGAATTGTATAGTGATGAGTTGTTTTGTATTGGCTCCTTCTTCTTGTAATGGCTCATCGGTCTCTTGATTATAATTTTGTTGTTGAGAGTTTTTTGTACTTTCCCCACCCTCAATGTTTCCTTCTTGTTCAAGGTTTTGTTGAGTTTTAGTGATTATTTGTTTACATAAGTGCATCCTTTCCTGCTCAAAGTCAGGCATTGGATAAGCTCTTTCATAGTCTAAGGCACTAGGTCCTACCTCAATTCTTCCTTGATATGCTCTCAACAATGTGTTTAAACACTTTGATTGATTTTCTTTTCTGTTCTTGGTTTGGATCTATGTGGTATTTGTGTTTTTTTATTGTTGTTTGTTTGATTCTTCTAGGGCTTCCACTTGTTTAGCTCTTTGTCTGGCTCTTTTTCCCGTTTAGCTGTTTGTCTGGCTCTCTTTTCTCTCCAAGATGTGTTTCTCTTTATCTCGGATGAGTGTGGTTCCAAAAGTATTCCTTGCTCCTTAGCTTGAGATCTAGTTGTTGCATATATGGGTACCATCTCATTCTCATCAAACTCTCCTTGCTCCATTATCTCCATAGATTTCAAAGGTACGTGAGTTGTTGTATTTTGTTTCTAGGTATTCATAGGACAATCCTATAAATGTTCTCTACCACAATTTTTACAATAAGCTCCTTCCACTCTTAGTGTTGGTGGTTGAGTGCAATCTCTTACAAAATGGTCTCCTCCACACCTATAGCAAGTGATTTTTTGATTGGCTCTGAATTGAGGTCTTTGATTTGACATATAATTGTTTGTGATATACAAGAATGTGGCAACATCTAACTCAAACCTTCCATTTCCCAAATCTAGGGCTTGTAAATGTGGCTCTCTATGATCATTGTTTTTCCATCCAACTGGATCTTGATATTCTTCTAAAGAATGAAAATCATCCATGTAGTTTTGTAGTTATTAGATTTTCATTTTCCTCAACTGGGGTGTATTTGATAGGAACTACATTTGTGGGTATGGGAGGTTGTGGCCCAAATACCGACCTTGGTTGTTCCACAAACCCTAATTCTCTTTGCTAGTTGTATTGATTTGAGTAGCCTTTTTCCCTGACAAGTTGTTTGTTGTAAAATCACTCTTCCGTAGTATGGTTGGTCCATTTTCTTTCTAGGGTACAATATTTCAATGTTTTCCTATCCTGTAGGTGTTGAGTGTTGGTGCAGGGCAATCAACAATTGAAGTTTTGATGAAGGCTTGGAAGTCAAGGACTGAAGAAAAGATCAAGTTATGAAGCTTGAAGGAAGTGTATATTCAGAGGATGAAGATGTGTATACATATGTACATTAATTTAGAGTCAGTTTATCTTATACCTTTGTATGGTTATGAGCTTGTAAATATTTGCCTATATAAACAAAGAAAATGTCATGGAAAATAAGGAGATATTATGTGAGAACAAGTTTGGAAGAGAATTAGATGTCATTAGACACTCTAGAAGTGAGTAGAATCTCTCTCATTACTTAGATGTAAATTTTCTCAGAAATGAAAAATGTTGCGCCCGATCTTTCTGAGTATTCTCCTTCTGTGTTGAATCTTTTGTGAAATGCTTTTGTACAAGTCTAAGCCTATAGTTGATTGACCTCTGTACAAATTTTCAGCTTTTAATTGTGATCAAGCTGAGAGAATTGAGTGTAGGAACATTTACATGTGTAAATGGAAATAAGAGAAGTTGTAGGAGGCACAAAATTTGATGCTAATGTTTTGGTCAGTTCTCCTTCCACAGTGTAAAGTTTTGATCAAGCAAGCACTCAATATTTAATTTGGAAGGTAAGCTACCTATGGATAAAAGCATTTGCATAAATGGGTTCTAGATTGAGAGAAACAAGTGTTAAAAGTTACAGGTGTCTGAATTGACTTCTTAGAAGAACAGTTTTAGACATAGGTGACTTGTTAAGTTCATTTCTCAAGATTTACTGAATCTTTTGAAATGATTTAACTTGGAGAAGGTGCACAAACTATAGACGACACCTTGTGAAAAGTTTTATAAAAAACTTTACACATTTGATAAGTCAATGTGAGAGATATGTGCAACAAACTTTCTATAGAATCATCTTCTTCACAATTTATCCAAAATCTCTATAATTGATCATTAATCCTCAAAATTGCTGAATTTTTTGAGTTACTCTTGATATAGAGGTGCTCTAACTTCAAGAGTAGCTTGTTCTTTTGGAGATTAACCCTCTCCATCATTGAGGTCTTTTATAATGGCATTGATGTGTCAAATGGTTTTCCCCAGAGTTATAGCATTTCTTTATTGGTGTTAATCTTGTATTTACTAGGTTTGCCTTAGTAATAGCCTCTAGAGCTTTTGCAATAGCTTTAGCTAATTCCTCTATAGGTGGTATCCAATCTTCATGAGATCTTGGTTGGTCAAATGCCATTAGGTCCTACCCTCTGTTATCTTCCATGTCTATAGCTTCTTTAACATAGGATCCTAAATCAGGACACCTTCTATAATAAACCAAAGTTCTAAGCTGAGCACTTTTCAAGCCTTCTATGAATAGAGACACTTGTCTTGCCATTGATGGAACATCATCCTTTGGACATCTATCTATGTACTGTTTGAATCTCCTACAGTTTCCCTCACATTTTCCTCTTTCTGTTGTTCGAAACTATGGATCAATGTAGTTGTATTATGTTTTATCATAGTTTTTTAAAATTCCCTTATGAAGGATTCCGAGATGGATTCTATGTCTTGATACATTTCCTTCCTCAAAGGTATGAACCAAGACAAAGCTGGTCCAATCAAAGTTAGCCCAAATGCTTCAAATTGTACTTTATAATCCTCCACTTCTTCAGCCCTAATTGATTGTCTAAACACAGCACCATGTGCATGAGGATTTGAATACCCTTCATACTAATTTTTCATACACTTTGCTACTTGGTATGGCCTCAACATTCGCCCTTGAGCCTGCCAATTTGGTCTCCTTCTCACATGGAAATCAGGCATGTCTTCTCCTTCTCTTTCAAAGGGATTTGGAGAATTATATGGTCTCTTCTCTTTTTGTGGCTCTATTGGAGTATGATTTCTACTTGGTCTAGGTATGTTAGCTTGTCCCAAATCATGATCCCAAGGTCTTTTGTATGTACATTGACCAAGATCATTAGAATTCTCTGGATCATGAGTGAACACATAGACACATCCTTATCTATCCTCATATCTGCCATCTCTAAATTGTGTCGTTGGCATTAAATTCAAAGGAATTGCTAGGTTTCTCAATTTTATGAGATTCTTATGCATTCCATCTTGATACACATAAGTACCAAACCTATTTGTGTACATGTATTTGAGGATATTCCTATAATCTCCTGTGTTTGTGTGTTCTTCTTCTAAATTCAAATTTTCCATACTTGGTGATTTATTTGTGAGCTCCTTTTGATGATTATCTTGGTGTTGAAGTTTCATAGCCTCCCTATGGGTTTTGGAATGTATAATGGTATTTCCAGGTCTTAGTAGCATTCACTTCTATATTTAAAGAACATAAATTATTTGTTTGGAAAACCCTAATTGGTCAATGAATTGGAGATTTGAACTTGAGAAGTCAACTCCTCCCACTTTTAGCCCAAAGATCTCTTCCTTTCTTCTGTGATTTGTCCTAGTTATAATTTCCTTGAATTTCCCGTAGTTTTGTACCCAAAATCGTGATTTCCTAAAAAATGCAATTTTCGATTTTTCTTAGTATTCCCTGCCAAAGAGTCGGAAATTTTATATCCTTAAACTATGATTCAATTGAGTTTTGTTCCACAATTTCAAAAGGAAACTTAACTCCTTTGTGTTAAGGCAAATTCTAGACAAAATTGCTTTTTTTTTTAATATGATTCTGATGTTTTTTGTGATGTTTTTTATGAGAGGATTTTTCTAGATTTTGAAAGGAAACTAATAGATTAGACCTTGTTTGCTCAAAATCGTGTTTTTCCAGACTAAAAAACACGATTCTCAGAAACCACGATTTTCAATTAGAAAATTGTGTCTTTGGCTTGCACAAAAAACCATGATTTTGGAATTTTATTTACTCCAAAAATCACAATTTAAAATGACAATCGTGTTTTTAGGAGGAGAAAGACGCGATTCTCAAAAATCACAATTTTTTGTGAAAGTTGCGATTGTGGACACAATCGTGTGTTGTGATTGTGAATCAAAATCATGAAATTCTGAATTAAAATCACGTTTTTTTCAAAATCGTGATTTTTCACAATTTTGTGAATTTTGCGATTTTGTGTGAAAATTGCAATTTTCACACAAAAACACATTTTCCTCATGATTGCGAATTTTCATGATTTTATGGAATTAGGATTTTCTCACGAAATCATGTTTTTCCTCACAATCGTGATTTTTCACAATTTTGTGAATATTAACAATTTTGAGCTCAAAATCATGAAATTTTGATAGCTCAAAATCGCTATTTTCAGTCACAATCATGATTGCTCACAATCGTGGAAAAACACGATTTTCTGAGAAAATTGGGGTATACTAAAAATTGTGTTTTTTCTTGCACAAAATCACAATTTTGTGCAAGTTTAACTAACAAATTTTATTTTATTCTTTCTTAATTTTTTAATCACTACAAAGGCGCATAATAAAAAAATGACATGCAATAAAACATTTTTCTAAAATCTATCAAAATTTTAGAAAATCGTGATTCCAAACAAAATGACGATTTTCATATTTCTTATTGATTTTCTTTTGTTTTCAAATTGCAAAAAATACTCTAATGATTCTTACCTTGACAATGGGTTTCCCCTATCCAATTTTCTTGTAGAATGCAGGAAATCGTGATTCTATAGCTCTAACTCTCTCTCTTGTTGGTGCAAATGATCAAGCCTACACATTTGGTGCAAATGATCAAGCTATGAGTTCATTTGAGAGAATAACTACTAAATCAATGGATTCACCTTTTAGTTAGAGCCAATTTTGAATTCAAATTCAAACTTAGAAGAAAACTCTTATAAAAAGTCCTTGTAAATCTCGTGGCTAGGTGTGTCTCAATTAGAGCTCATTTCTTGAACATCTGTAGAGCTTGAGTAGTTTACACCAGAGCTCACTCAATCCATCATCATTGAGCATCATTAAAATGCCAATGACCTTGTACAATCATGTCATATACATATAGCTCATTGAACATCTCTCTCTACTTCTCTGCTATGACTACTCAAAACAATCAATTTTCTCTGATCATATCTCAGTGAATACTCAACCATTTTTCATAATCTTTGGCTTGTTGGAACCAGCTTGAAGTCTACTTTTGCTATAAAAATTTCAAAGCATTTGGTTCAAGCATCTGTGAGAATTCATCCTCGAAGCGCTCACTGGTCATCTACTAGTTAGTCCCTAAAAAGTCGGGGGTAAGCTTTGTTTTGCTAAACTTATTTCTCAAAGCATAGTTGATCCTTTTGGATAATTCCACTTGCAATCATTAGCTATCTAAGCTAATTGAATTCCCCCAAAAGGAATTTTGTCAATTGTTAATGTACTGTGAGCTCTGAGCAAAAGAACCAGCAAGTGTATGGACTAAAATAGCAAGTTTTTTCAACACTAGTTATTCTTGAAGTAGTCTGTTTTGATTCAATTGTTTCAAGCATCAACTCCAAAGTACATAGGTACTTTTTTGGTGTCATTTTCAAGCAAAAAGGGCCTACTATATAACTATGAAGTGTATTAGGGTAGGTACAAAGCAAGTTTTACAAGTACCACCTCACTTCCTTGAGGTATCCATCCATCTCCTCCAACAGTGGTATCAGAGCAAGTTGAGGTAAAATGGGAGATGGTTTCCCTTCTTTCATTGATAAATTGGACATGAATAATTATCCAACATGGTCCTTGAGGATGAAGACCTATATTCAAGGAAGGAGTCTCTTTGGATACATATCAGGAGATGAGGAGATGCCCATATTCAGAAGCTAAGATCAACCTACAAGAGAGGATCAATAAAGACTCAACTCATGGTGTGGCAAAGATGCTTTAGCCATGTCCACTTAACTCTATTTCTGACTTCCTTCTTCCTCATATTAGGAATTGCAAAACTTCCCAAGAGACTTGGGATACTCTATCTTCATACTTTTCTTCCAATACAAGAGCTAGGAAAAATCAATTGTGGATGGAGTTTACTACTCAAAAGAAGCAACCTAAGCAGAATGTTTCAGAGTTTGTGACTAAGGTGAAAGATGTAGCTGCTCAGTTGGCAAGCATAGGAGAGGAGATTGAAGAGGAGCAAATAGTGAGTCACATAATCAATGGCATCAAGGCAAATGATAAGTGGGAATCTTTCACAACTGCAATGGATCTTCATATGGATATGCAAATCCCTGATCTAACCCCTCTCATGGGGCAAATCTTCACCCATGAGGCCAAACTCAACAAAATGGTGAACCAATCAAGAGGTAACAATTATTCTGCCCTCTATACAGATAAAGGAAAGTCTAAGGATAAAGGAAAGAGCAAAAAAGTTGAAGATGAAGGTGATACTTCTCAAGCTAACTATGCAAGGAGAAGTAGAAATTCAAGAGGAAGGGGCAGAGGAGGCAAGCAAGGTAGGGGGAGACCTTTCAACTCTTCCCCATGCAATATATGTGGATTGTCTAATCACACAACAGATGAGTGCTATAGGAACTTCAAGAACTAGAGAGGAAGAGGATTTCAAAGAGGTGGCTACTCACAATCAAGAGGAAGATTCAATCATAGTAATGACTTCAAAACAAGGTATGAATGATGAGAACCTCTTCTATATTGACTCAGGTTGTTCAAACCATGTAGCAGGCAATGTAGCTCTCCTTTCTGATCTTGAGGAGCCCAAAGGAAAGCACCAAGTGCAGACAGGTGATGATACCAAGCATTCAATTGTCAAGGTAGGAAATGTCAAAACTTTTGATGGGAATAGGAATCTGTTGAGCAGAGCTCTTTATGTACCTACTATCACAAAGAATTTGATGAGTGTTGGACAGATAGTGGAAAAAGGTTTGCAGGTTAGGTTCAATAAATTTGGAGCTTTTGTGGAGGACCCCCAACATGGTTTCATGAGAATTGCAAAGGGAGAGAAAATAGGTAGATTGTTTACATTTGAGCTTGAGGACACTAGAAACATTGCACTTTATAATTATAAGGATCAAACCTTGTTCGAGTTAGAGATATGGCACAAAAGATTAGGGCACATTGGTGAGAGAACATTGAAGCAAATATGTAAAGATCAATGTGTACTTGGGATACCTAATGTATCCAAGCAACATATGATCTATAAATGTGGTGCATGTCAGTTTGGTAAATCACACAGGTTACCCTTTACAAAGAAAGGCTATATGCATGAGGATTGTTTGGAACTTTTCCACACAGATGTGTGGGGACCAAGCAAGGATCTTTCAATTTTAGGCTCAAGGTACTATGTGTCATTTATTGATGATTTTAGTAGATGGACTATCTTGGATTTCATGAAACACAAGGATGAAGTATTTAGTTGTTTCAAGGAGTATCTTGCACTTGTGGAAAATCAAACAAGAAAAAGCTTAAAGAGGATAAGGTCAGATGGAGGAGGTGAGTACTTCTCCAATTATTTTGATGCATTTTTGCAGGACAGAGGTATCAAAAGGGAGATCACTACTAAATATACTCCTGAGCAAAATGGAGTGGTAGAGAGGAGGAACAGATTGATTGTGGAAGCAGCTAGATCTATGCTAAATGAAAATAAGTTGCCTAATTACTTGTGGGTAGAGAGTATTTCTACTGCCACTTATTTTATAAGCAGGTTACCTTCTAACTCCCTTGATGGGATGACCCCCTATGAGGCATGGCATGGTAGGAGACCATCACTTGAACATTGTAGAATATTTGGTTGTGTCGCTTATGTGCATGTTCCATGTCAAATCAGAGGTAAGTTGGACCCTAAGGCAGAGAAATGCATCTTCATAGGGTATGATATAAATAAAAAAGGATACAGGTTTTATAATCCATCCAACAAAGGATTTATGGTTAGTAGAGATGTTGTGTTTGATGAGAATGATTCTTGGTTTGAAAGTGAATGCAGGAAGGTCAAATTGCCATATGACTTGCAAGAAGAATTTCCAAGCCTCACCAAGGAGGAGCCAAGCACAATTGAAGACATCAAATCAGATGATGAGGACACCATCAACTTGGAAGAATTTAAAGCATGGAAATCAAAAGGGAAGGTCAAGATGAAGAGGTTGGAGGACATACTTGAGTCATCCAACCAAGCCTTAAGGACATCACAAGAGGGAGTAAGAAGCCAATCAAATATGGGTATGATACTTCATTAGTCACTAAGCATTCCATTTATCTTACTAAGGATTCATCACTTTAAGAACCTTCTTCATATGAAGATGCAAGTACCAAAGCAGAATGGAAGAAGGCTATGGATGAAGAAATAGAAGCACTCCAAGAGAATGACACTTGGGAGTTAGTACCCAAGAAAGCATCAATGAAGGTAATTGGTTCTAGGTGGATTTACAAAATCAAAAGGAACTTAGATATATCTATAAACAGATACAAAGCTAGGCTTGTGGCTAAGGGTTTTGCACAAACCCACGGAGTAGAGTATGAATAAACATTTTCACCTGTGGTTAAGATGCCAACCATCAGAGTATTGGTAAGTATAGCTGCATCTAGAAATTGGAATATGTATCAACTAGATGTGAAAAATGCTTTTCTCAATGGATGGATTTCAGAGGAGGTTTACATGGCTCAACCTCCTGGCTATGAAGATCAAAGAAAGGTAAATCATGTATGTAAATTGAAGAAATCTCTTTATGGTTTGAGGCAGGCACCTAGGGCATGGAACCATAGGTTAACAACCTATCTTCAAGACCAAGGATTCATGATGAGCAAGTAGATTCTTCTCGTAATTCAAAAATGATATATTTATGTGTATATGTTAAGGCCTTGAAGTCTGATTTTTTTTTTTGAATAACCACACTTTATCCCCAATGTGATAGGATTGATTTTGAACTTGATGATGATCTGCATTATACTTATATTCTTCTTGAGCTCTATCGCTCTCTTCCTTGAGTTCTTTGTGAATTTCCATGAGGTATCAGGCCTTATCTTTGGTAGCTGGGTTCTTGAAATGATTTGAGAGTTGTATATCCATCCTTGGGTGTTCTCCATAATTTTCAAAGAATGGAGTCTACTTGATAAATGTATGAGCACTATTGTTATAGACAAAATTTGCAAAGAGTAAAAGCTCAAACCAATCATTTTGATGATAGTTGTTGCAATAACAAAGATATTATTCTAGGAATTGATTCACCCATTCTATTTGTCCATCAGTATGTGGATCATTTGATCATAGAAAATTTGAGTTGAATACCAAGGAGCTTGCAAAGACCATTCCAAAAGTTGGATATGAACTATGGGTCCTCATCAATGACAATATCATTTGGTGATCCATGAACCCTAAAGATGTATCTGAGAAAAAGTTTAGCAGTGGTTGCACCTCTGATTACCTTGGTAGTTTGAATGAAGCGTGCCATATTTTAAAGTGTATCCACTATAAGAATGGCACCATGCTTATTCACCCTTGGTAGACATGTGATGAAATCCATAGATAATGAAGACAATGGCCTTTCTAAAATAGGTAAAGATTGCAAGAGTCCATGAGTTTTATGTTGGGGTATCTTAGATCTATTGCAAGTGTCATAGGTTTGGATATATTCTTTGACTTCCTTCCACATTTGAGGCCACCAAAAATCCCTTGATATGAGTTCTATTGTTTTATTCACTCCAAAATGTCATGTTGCAAGACTATCATGATGTTGTTGAAGTACTTGGACCCTCAACTTTTGTGGGCGGATATAGAATAGGTTCTTAGAGAGTAGCAATCCATCATTTTCTTGGAACTTATTTACTTGATGGAATTTCCCTTCTTGAACTTTTTGTTTGACATTACAAAACAATTCATCATGTGTTAGAGTCTCATGAATCAAATGGATCAAGGCTGAATCTTCTTGATGGTTTGAAGATATGGTTGCTAAGAGGAGATATTCAAGATTGAGTAATACACTCTCTTGTTGATGAAAAGCCTCTTCACCTTTCTTCGGTGCAAGATAAGCTCTTCTTGAAAAGGCATGTGGCTAACATTGCTGGTGTACTAGAGGATACATAATGACAAGATGGAACCTGGATAGAAAGTTACACCATCGAGATTGCCTTCTATTGAGGATGGAGGTGGTCACAAAGTACTCTAAACTTTTATGACATGTGTACACATTAACTTTATGAGCTACTCATTCTAGATGCAATAATTTGGAAGATCATTCTCAAAACTCTATGTCAAAATAGATAACTTTTGTGTACTCATCACCTTGAGAAAACCTTTTATTTATGGAAGAAGGCACTCAGAGTTTTACTCAGACTCACAACTTGGTTGGAATTGACCAAGAACTTTTGCACACATTCAAGTGAAGTGGTGATTGAGCTATAAAAAGTTATTTCATGAATTAAGAAGGACTATACTTAGAGAAATATGCATAAGAAATGAGGGGGCGATCCCAACTTTTCAAGAAGATGAAGATGCCTAAACCCTGTTACCTTGACCTATTCATAATTCAAGATGTAAAACTCAAATGACCATAAAACTTTTAAGGCATAATCCCAGGAGTCCTACTTTCACATTAAAATCAATATATTAGATAATGAGATCATATACACGATGCAATGACTTAGACAATATGACAACCATCAAGCAATGTACTATGGGAGTAGATAGAGACAATGTAGCTACAAAAAGGTGTTGTAAATCTACTGCTAAGTGAGATATTATACAATGAAAGGTTGGAGGACCCCAAAAGATTTGTGATGAGTACATGAACCACTCATTTAAGTGTGATTATGAACTCTCATACCCGCAACTAAAAGATTAGTATATAAGGGCACTTTCCACACATGACGATTGGTTGGATCTACCTAAAAAGTGATCCATATTTTTAGGAGTCATTTGAATTTTGAATCGAATATTTTCATGGAATTTTTCTTCCAATATGTCCACATAATTCTCTATAAATATCTTCTTTACTTTTGAACAAAGTAATATCAGAAATTAACCTTATAGCTTAATCAATTTATATAGGCATATGGATGAGCTTGTGCCTCAAAGTTTTTGGAAGTCCTAATGCATAAAGACAAGCATTTAGGCTTGATCCATTAACCAAGAGCTTCCCCTCAATCCTTAGATGCTTAAGTCTTCCATAAATTGTTATTTCTTGAATTCCAATCATAGATTTGAATTCTTCTTAGTTTTATTCCATCTTATGCTTTGGTCATCATGTCTACATATTGTTGTTGAGTGGATACATATGAGATTTGAATTTCCTTTCTTGTAATTTTCTCTCTTATATAATGATAATGGACCTCAATATGTATGGACCTCACGTGATAAATGGGATTAGTTGCAAGATGTAAAGAACTTATATCCTCCCCAAAAATATGAGGAGTAGATGACTTCACACCCAAATTTGAGTATAATGTCTTGATCTACATGGCTTCTTGAGTTTGATTTGCCAAACCTCTACATTCAAATTCAGTAGATGAAAGAGAAAAAGTGGTTTACTTCTTGGATGACCATGATATAAGCTTTGTACCTAAAAATATAAGGTAACTTGAAGTACTTTTTCTGTCATCTTTTGATCCTGCCCAATCTGCATAAGAGAATAGCTTTATATCTATATCATACATACATGGATAGAAAAGACCTTCACTTATGGTTCCCTTTAGATACTTGAGAATTCTTTTAGGTACTTCCATGTGTGGCTTCTTTGGAGTATGCATAAATTGGCTCATAACACTTACACTATAGTACATATCTACCATAGTGTGTGTTGCATAGTTCAAACTACCCATTAAGCTTTGATAGCTTGTTACATCTTCAATTAGTTCACCTTCATGAGCACTTAACTTTGACTTTACCTCCCTAGGTTTACTTGCAACCTTAGCATTCTCCATCTTAAACCTATTTAGCATGTCCTTAATGTATTTCTTCTAAGTGAGATATGTACCTTTCTCTATGTATACCACTTCCAAAACAAGGAAGCAAGTAAGATGCACCAAATCACTAATCTTGAATTTCTCCATTTGTAGCTTAATCCCTCTGATACCTTTAGCATCATTACCTATGAGTATGATGTCATCTACATATACACAAAGTTATATGACTTCTCCATGTTTCCTCTTGATAAAGAGTGAAGGATGTGCTTTGCTCACAACGAAATCTTTATCTTGCAAATAGGTCACAAGCCTATTATTACAAGCTCTTGGAGCTTACTTTAGACCACACAAGGCTTTCCTTAACCTACATACATGTTCAAGGAAATTTAATTCTTCAAATATAGGGGATTGATCCATGTATGCCACTTCAGATATGCATCCATTGAGAAATGCATACTTCAAATTCATCTAATAGATCTTCCAATTTCGTGTAGTCGCAATGCTCATAAGCACTCTAATTGTTGGCATCTTTTCCATAGGGGAGAAGGACTCCTCATAGTCAATACCTTGGGTGTAAGCATAACCTTTAGCCACAATTCTAGCATTGTACCTATTAATAGCTCCATCAAAGTTCTTCTTCACTTTGTGTATCCATTTGGACCCAAAGATCTTCATGGTTGGAGTCTTGGGTACCAATTCCCAAGTGTGATTCTCCTGCAAGGCTTCAACCTCTTCATCCATGTCATTCATCCACTCTCATTTCTTCTTGGCCTCCTCATAAGATGAGGGCTCTTTAGAGTTGAAGTCCTATGCTAAATAGATAGAATGTTTAGTCGCAAGTGATATGTCATAACCATACCTTTTTGGCTTCTTCTGCTCTTTTGTAGAACTTTTGATGGTTTGTTGAGAGGATTCTACAATATCCCTCAATATCTTGGCCTTACCCTTAGAATTCCATGAGTTAATCTCCTTCTTAGGAGTCTTTTGATCATCTTCATAATCACTTGATGTTCCAAGTGTATGTGTGCTCTTGTTGAAGAGTGTTGGAAAGCCTTCTTCTAGGTAGTATGGTAGCTTAATATTAGTGCAATCATCTTCAAAGCATGATTTTTTCTCATCAACACAACATCTAACTTGACTATGAAGCGTTTGTTGCTAGGGTTATATATTCTATAGCCTTTTTTTAATTAAGTTCATAGCCTAGAAAATACACTTCTCTACCTTAGGGTCTAGTTCAGCTCTAATTTGGGATGGTATGTGTGCATATGTAATGCACCCAAATATCTTGCAATGGTCCAAGCCTAATCTTTTTCCATTCCAAGCTTCATACAGATTCATATAATCTAAATCTTTTGATATGTTTATCAAATATGTGGCAATGGATACTACCTCTACCCATAACTAATTTGTTAGCTTCTTTGCATTCATTGCAGACCTTGTTGCTTCCATAATGGTCCTATTCCTAATCTCTATTAATCCATTATAGTGTTCATATGTGTATCTAGTAGTAATCTCTCTCTTGGTTCCTTTATCTTGCAGGTAGGAATCAAATTCATGGGAGAAGTTTTCTCCCCCTCCATCATACCCTAGTCGTTTTAGGATTTTACCTATTTGATTCTCCACAAAAGCTAGATACTTCTTAAAACATGTGAACATTTCATCCTTATGATTCATAAAATAAAGAATAGTCCATCTACTACAATCACCTATAAATGACACATAATACCTTGACCCTGATATGGATGGCCCTTTGCTTGGTCCCCAAACATCTATGTGGACATGTTTCATCACCTATATGGACCTCATTCTTATTCTTTGGATCTTCAAAGTGCGGCAACAAGGTTACATCCTATGCTACATGATTTGAGCATCCATAGTTAATGTAGAATACATCTTCATAATATTTACCTTCCTTCAATATCATATTCATAATTAGAATTGAATCCTCTTGAGCTTGATCATCTGTGTAATTTTTGTAGTCTCTCCTTCCTTTGTATCCTCCTTGGAAGTTGTTGTTGTAGGTGTTGTTTTCGTATTCATATGAATTGTTGTATTTGCGTCTAGGAGCTCCATATCCACCTCTATTGTATCCTCTTCCTCTCTGGTTCCTTGGATTCTTGAACCAATGCTTTGTAATCTGATTGGATAGTCCACATATAGCACAAGGCTAGGACCTTTGAGATCTCCCCTTGGCTTGCCTACCTCCTCTGCCTCTTCCTCTTGAGCTTCTAGCTCTACTTGCAAAGTGATCTTGGGAGGTGCTTCCTTCATCATCAAACTTTTTACCTTTTCTTTTGTTACCTTTGGCTTTTCTTTTATTTGTTCAAAAGGAAGATGATTGATTAGCTTTATAGTTCTCACCATTCTTCATAATTTTGGCATCGTGAGTGAAGAGTTATCCCATGAGATTTTTGAAGTCTAGCACTTGCATATCCATGTACAAGTCCATGGCACTGGTAAAAGCTTCCCACTTATCATGAGCCTTGATTTCATTGATCAATTGCATTAAAAATTTCTCTTCATCAATGATTTCTCCAATGCTCCCTATTTGATCTACAATGTCCACCTTGGTGACAAAATCAGTTACACATTTTGTAGGCATCATCTTGAGTGTTGTTAATTCCATCCACAATTAGTTCTTCCGAGCTTTGGTACTTGAGGAGAAGAATGCTTCCAAAGCATTCCATGTCTCTTGAGAGGTCTTAACATTCCTAATATGAGGAATGAAAAAATCATAGATATATTTTAGAATATATGATCTTGCCAAAGCATCCTTTGCACACCATGTGTTTAACCTTTCCTACTCTTCTTGAGTTGGTTGTTATTTGTTTCTGAGTATAGGCATCAACTCATCTCCTCAGATGTATCCATACATATTTATCCCTTTCAAGTAAGCTTCCATTCTTAGAGACCATGTTGAGTAGTTTCTTCAATCCGATTTTTCAATTGATGTGGGAAATCCATCACCCATAAGTCAAGTATATGACTATGCGTTGATACCACTATGAGGAGTGATGGCTAATGAATAGGGATGAGAGAGTCCTAGCAAAAACCTACTCCAAACCAGCATAAGTAAATCCAAAGATATTTAGCGGAATATTTGAGCTTCCAATATATGCATTTATATCACAATAGTACTTCGGAACATCATTCTCAAAAATTTATGTCAAAACAGATAACTTCTATGTACTCATCACCTTGAGAAAACATTCTATTTATGGAAGAAGGCACTCAAAGTTTTACTCCAAGCTCATAGCCTAGCTGGAATTTGCCCAAGACCTTTTGGAAAAATTCAAATGAATTTTTGAGTGTTCCTTACCAAGCCATTTTGTAAATTTAAAAGGACTATACTAAAAAAACAATATGCATAAGAGTGATCCTAACTTAGAGGGTGATCCTAACTTATTAGGAAGATGAAGATGCATAGACATAGTCAACTTGATATGTTCATGATTCAAGATGTAAAACTCAAAACAGTTTAGAAATACTCAAGACAGTCCTACCTTCATACTCCAATCAATAGATTAGATAATGAGATCATATGCACGGTGCAATGACTCAGACAAGATGACAATTTTCAGACAATGTACTAGAGGAGTAAATAGAGACAAATATAGCTATGAAAATGTGTTGTAAATGTATTGCTAAGTGAGATATGATACACTAAGAGGTTGAAGGATGCGATGATATTGGAGTTAAGTACATGAACCACTCAAATGAGTGTGATGATCAACTCTTATACCCAGAACTAAATGACTAGTGTATAAATACACTTTCCATACATGATTGTTGGTTGGATCCACCTAAAAAGTTATCCATGTGTTTAGGAGTCATTTGAATTTTGAATTCAAATATGGCCATGGAATTGGGCTTACAACATTGTTGTAATATTCTCTCTAAATCTCTTCTTTATGTTTGACCAAAGTAATATGAAACATTAACCTTAGAGCTCAATCAATTTATACAAGCATATGTGTGAGCTTGTGCATAAAATTTTGTGAAGTCCTAATGCACAGGGTCAAGAACTTAATCTTGCTCCATGCACCAAAAAGACCATTAAAAATGATGAAATTATTCCAAAAAATTAAGTCCTAATTCTGTAAAAAAGGTAGCCTATTGGGATAAAGGGGGGTCTGTCATGATAGGTCGGTGCAACAGATGGAGCTCTCTCATGATAGAGAACTACTTCATGATAGAGGATGTGTATTGTGATAGAGAGGTTCTATCTTGCTTTGTTCTATGATGATAGAGGGGGACCCTATCCTATTAGATAGGGTTTATTGTAGGGGCAGCCTTTCATGATAGATGGGGGTAGGTCACAATAGACCAATCTATGATGATAGAGGGGGTCTATCACAATAGATGGATGCCTATCATGGTATGTAGTGAAAATGGTCTATCGTGATAGAGGGCGGCTTTATTGCTATGGAGGGGTTGTTGGTGCAAATATACAAGCCTTCACATTTGTCTTAGCATGAAAGACTATATGAGGAAGCATCTGATGACTCATATGAACCATAGCTTGTACTTTCTTAATCATTTACCATTGTAAAAAGGCTTATACCTTTGGAGAATCTTGTAAAAGGCTACAAATCATGGAGTTAGATAAAATATTGGTTACGACTTTAGATTGAGAGAATAACTCCTAGATTAGAGGAGACATTTTTAGTTGGAGCCAAGTTTGAATTTCAAATTCAAACTTGGGAGAAAATCTCTTATATAAGATGTTTGAAAATCACGTGGTTGTGTGGCCTCATTGAGAGCTTTTCCTTTGATATTTTATAGGATTTGAGTAGCTTACACTATAGCTTACTCATTTCACTATCATTGAGCATCATTGCAATGTCAATGATCTTGTATAATCATGTGCTATAATACATATACTTCATTGATCATCTCTCTCTACTTCTCTGCTATGACTACTCAGAATAGTGAACTTTGTCTGGTCATATCTTAGTGAGTTCTCAATCATCTTGTATGGTCTATAGCTTGTTGGAACCAGCTTGAAGTATATTTTATGCTATCAAAATCTCAAAGCATTTGGTTTAGCCATCTGAAAGAAATCGCCATCGAACTACTCACTATTCATCTACTATTCAGTCCCTAAAAAGTCGGGGGTAAGCTTTGGATTGCTAAATTTATTTCTCAGAGCATAGTTCATCATTTCAGATGATTCCACTTGCAATCATTAGCTATCTCAGCTAATTAAATTCACCCAAAAGGAATTTCATCAATTATTACTATATTGTGAGCACTTAGCAAAAGAACCAGCAGGTGTATAGACCAAAATAACAAGTTTTGTGTCACTAGCAAAGCATAGTTGGAAGTCTAAACTATGCAACAGTAACAAGGATTGATATATGTTATGGAGTAAGTGTTATGAGCCAATTCATGCATAACCTAGAGCACATCACTTGGAAGCTGCTAAAAGAATTTTGAAGTATCTCAAAAGTACTCAAAACCAAGGACTTTACTTCCCATACACATCAGATTTGGATATTAAGTTATACTCAGATGCAGATTGGGCAGGATGTAAGGATGACAAAAGGAGTACTTCTGGATATTTATCTTTTGCAAGTGATAAGCCCATCTCATGGTCTTCTAAAAAGCAACCAACTTTTTTTCTATCTTCAATAGAGGCTAAATACAGGGGATTAGCAAATGCTACACAAGAAGCTATTTGGATTAGATTGATCTACTCAGATTTGGGACTACGCACTCATTCACCTATGATCTATGGTGACAACACTAGTTCCTTGCATCTTGCAGCCAATCCCATTTATCATGCAAGAATCAAGCATATAGAAGTATACTATCACTATGTCAGAGAGAAGCTATTGAGCAAAGATACTCAACTTGCATATGTATCCACAAACATGCAATGCGCTGATTTGTTAACCAAAGCACTTGATGGTACTAAGCTTTGCAGGTTTAAAACCATGATTGGATTGCAAGATATTCAAGAAGATTGATGAAGAAGTGCAAGCCAAGATGTTTGGCTTGAGGGGGAGTTGTTGGTGCAAATATACAAGCCTTCACATTTGGCTTATCATGGAAGACTATATGAGGAAGCATTTGATGACTCATATTAACCATCGCTTGTCCTTGCTGAACCATTTACCACTGTAAAAAGGTTTATAACTTTGGAGAATCTTGTAAAAGGCTACAAATCGTGGAGTTAGATAGAATATTGGTTTTGACCTTAGATTGAGAGAATAACTCCTAGATTAGAGGAGGCATTTTTAGTTGGAGACAAGTTTGAATTTCAAATTCAAACTTGGGAGAAAATCTCTTATATAAGATGTTTGAAAATCATGTGGTAGTTTGGCCTCATTGAGAGCTTCTTCTTTGATCTTTTATAGGATTTGAGTAGCTTAACTATAGCTTACTCATTCCACTATCATTGAGCATCATTGCAATGCCAATGATCTTTATAATTATGTGCTATAATACATATACTTCATTGATCATCTCTGTCTACTACTCTACTATGACACTCAGAATAGTGAACTTTGTCTAGTCATATCTCAGTGAGTTCTCAACCATTTTGCATGATCTATAGCTTTTTGGAACCATCTTGAAGTCTGTTTTATGCTTTCAAAATCTCAAAGCATTTGGTTTAGCCATCTGGGAGAAATCCCCATTGAACTACTACTCACTCGTCATCTACTATTCAGTCCCTAAAAAGTCGAGGGTAAGCTTTGGATTGCTAAATTTATTTCTCAGAGCATAGTTCATCATTTTAGATGATTCCACTTGCAATAATTATCTATCTAAGATAATTAAATTCCCTCAAAAGGAATTTCATCAATATTTACTGTATTGTGAGCACAACAAAAGAACCAACAGGTGTATAGACCAAAATAGCAAGTTTTGTGTCACTAGCTATTCATGAAGTAGTCTATTTTGATTCAATTGTTTCAAGCATCTACTCCAAAGTACATAGGTACTTTATTGGTGTCATTTGCAAGCTAAAAGGGTCCACTACCAAACAATGAAGTGTATTAGGGCATGTACAAAGCAGGTTTTAGCAGTACCACCTCACTTCCTTGAGGTATCCATCCATCTGTTCCAACAGGGGCCCTGTCGCAATAGAGGTCGGTCTATCATGACCGAGGGGTATGTTGGGTCTCTCGATCTATCCTGATAGAGGGGGGCTCAATTGTGATAGGATAGTATGCCATGATAGATGGGTGGTCTTTCTCCATAGATGGTGTCCGTCTGGGATCAGTCTATTGTGACAGATAGGGGTCTCTTGGGATAGAGCAAGTCTATCATGATAGAGAGGGTCGTTCGTGATAAACGGAGTTCTTTCACCTCTCTTGTTTTTATATCTATTATGAAAAAGCCAAAAACTTGAAAATTTTCTGATGCATCTATAATGCTAGGATGGCATTAAGGATCTCTTTGCTATGACATAGATGCAAACATCAAATGAACACTTTCTCGGTCTATTGCAATAGATCGAGGTGGTCAATGTGAATTCCAAGGATGATTGTGTTGTACTTGTGGAGGCTCATTGAGGTAAATATGATACTCTACCTACAAGAAATCATTAAAAACAAGCAATCTCATAGCACACTCACACACACTCTCTCTCTCTCCCACTCTCTTGAAAATGCAAATGAGGGAAATGAGGAGGAAGAGGTAGATATGCTCAAAACTGAAAATTTCTGGCGGATGTGGAGGTGAGTGGTTATAGTGATGAAGGTAATGGAGATGAAGATGGGGATGATAATGGTGAAGAAATTAACAAAATCACTAAAAATGTACCTTCCAATGTCATTATTCTACTCTCTTACTATCAGCTGCTTGTCCTTGACCAATGCTCCTTGACAATGGCACCAAATTTGGTGTCACTCTAGACAAGGATGGGTACAACGTCAATGTGCTTCACCTCCTAATTGTCAATCCATGGAGACATGAGGAGGATATGATGATTTTGAGCAAATGATGTGAACGAATGTGAAGGTGAGAAGCACTCAAGATGCACACAGGCATACACATACAAGGTGGAGACAAGGCATATGGGCAATGGAAGGAGCTTACTTATATTGCAAAAAATCTTAATTACAATACAAGCTCTCTTTTCTCAAAATTTCAGCCTCTCAAATGAGGTCTCTATCTCTTTTTATAGTTTTTCTACTAGCTTTGGCCACTTTCAGATATAACAAAACTTTAAAGACCCACCCGGAGGGAGAACCATTATGGTCTTGTGCTAAAGTTTCCGTTTCCCATTAAGGTGTGGTTGTTTTAAAGCAAATTTGGGGTATCTAATGAGCTCCAAAAATTATGAAAAACTGTATGTAGGTTCTACCTAAGCTCCTCAAGCTTGAGGACTCCTCAATTTGTAAAAGTGGAGCATTTGATTACAAAATTGGGGTTTTTTATTTATAACTGTAGTGATAAAAATCATTGTTTGTTGTAAACTTCAATGTTGATTTTCTTTGAACTTGACTTATGCCTCTTGTTTTATATGACACCTTTCCTCTAGCTGGTGTGTGATTCCTTTTGACCACTGGTTCCTTCTTGTCCATGTGCAACAATATGCTTTGATGGTTATGATAATATAGGCACTTAGTTAAATTTGGTTAGTAAAGTATTATCTTTAGATAGTCACTAAGTGAAAACCCACAATATATTGAATCCTTGCTTAACAAAGATGTGTTGATTATGGATCAATAAGTAAAAGAAAACTAGAATTAAATCTTAAAATTTGGAATGTAAAACACGAGTATTTTGAACAAGTTCTAGCTCCTTCAATCTAACAAAGAAGCCATTTAGGAACTATTTCTCAAATATTATATCCCTTATTTTAGGCTAATTCAATGGAAATGGCAACTTCATCAAGCCAAGTGGTGGTAATCAACCCTCCACATTTGCCACAAAAATTGATTAAGCCGATAGCTACCCATTGCTTCCAAAATCATACCTCAGAGTTGGTGGAACCAAGGAGAGTACATTTTCTTTTTCACATGGAGTTTGAAAGGAAGCAAAATGTTGTCCTTTACAAAGGAGTTTGAAGTTTTAAAACAAAGTGATAAAAGAATTATCTAAATATTGGAGAATTTGGGATGTGAAAATTTCGTGTAGGTACCACTTATTAGTCGAGACTTTGAAAAATGTGAGCAACTCATCGACTTCTTACATCTTGTAAAGCAAAAGGCCTTCACCAAACTCAAAGACTTACAAGGAGAGCTTATAGAATTTGAGCTTACTAGTGATATAATTAGGGAGGCACTTCATTTTGAGGCAAGCATCATGCCACTAAAAAGCATAGTATTCCCACACATTAAAGGTAGAAAGAATTGTGTTACATGGGGTAATTTACAAAGCACTATGGGAATTGGCATACCATGTGTATTATTTTAGCAGTCTAGTATCAATACTTTCACTTCCATAGCCAAAGAGACTTTTGATAATGACATAATTCATTTTGAACTTTCTAAATTACATTGTGGGGATAATGCTTAGAATGAACAATTAGGTCATTTTATGCATGTAGGAAAAATTTTGGGATGACAAGTTTTATATTCTCTCTATAGACCTTATCCGGATCATGTTTGAATTTTTTGTAAAATATGGTTTAAGTAGCTGGTTTAGGGTTCTACATTTACTTCACTATAGGAAAGTGCCTTGGACTATGGAACATTGTGTAGGCTATTGAAAAACGTCCTATTACACTTGCAAATATAGGTATTGAAGTTGATGCATATGGCATTGAAGATGTTGATATTCTTCAGATTCTTGTTCATGCTACGGTTTCTACTTCATCTACTGGAGAGCAAATTTGTTGGGATGGTAGAGATGCTCAGGCACATGCATTGATAGGCTTGGCTATCAAACATGCCATTATTCCTTGCATTTGCTCTTGTAGAACAACTAAGGATGCTTGGGATACACTTACCACATTGTACCAGGCTAGGAATGAGGCTCATGTTGCTTACCTCTGAAAATAATTGGAGAGTGAGCATATGAATGAAGGTGATTCTATGGACAATTTTCTAACAAAGATCAAAGACTTGAAGGAACCATTGATTTCTGTTGATGAAGTTATACAAGATAACTCACTTGTGCAGACTCTTATGAATGATCTTCCTGATTCATATCAGAGTTTTGCTTCTACTCTTCATTTGATGATGAAAGGCAATCCAAATGCCTTGACATTTGAGGAGTCAGTCTATGTTCTATTGCAAGCGATTAGTCTAGGCAGAACATGTCAATTATGCATGTTGCAGATCAAGCTTTCCTGGCTAGTCAAAAGGGCAAAGGTAAATGAAGCTCATCTACTCGTAAGCAAAAATTTGCAAATACTGCACATTTGAAGAAGGAAGACAAAGACGAGAAGAAATCACAAAAGAAAAAATTCTTTTGTAAGTAATCTAAAGGAAATGATCATGTCATAAAGAGGCAAAGAAAAAAGGAAACGATCATGTCCAAAACTAGCTGCAAAAGAGGCAAAGACAAAAGAGGTTGGAATGGTTGTTGCAAAGGCCTCTACACCAAAAACAGAGTCTGCTAATCTTGTGCACAATGAAGAATGGGTGTTTACTACTTCTTGTAGTTTTGACCCATCTTCTCCTGAACAGTGTATGTCTGCAGTAGAATCAGATGTTTGGTGCTTTGATATTGGGGCAACCAAACATATTACCTTGCATCGAAGTTTCTTCACTTCACTCAAGCCTACCCCTACATGGAATACTCTCACATGCGCCAATAACTCGGAGTTGGTAGGATAATTCTGGCTACTACTAATTGTAGTTCTTTCACTCTGTCGGATGCTCTATTTGTGCCAAGGATGAAGAAAAATTTGTTATCAATTTTTGCATTAGCCAAGATTGGCTTGGTTGTGAAATTTGTTGATGACAGATGTACAGTTCATGATCCGTCAAATGGCAACATGATTATTACTTCTGGCATTTTATGTTGTGGACTGTATAAGCTCATAGACTATGAAAAATCTATGAAAGATTCAGCATGTGAAGTATGTTGGAGTTAGACGTCTGCAAAAGCACATGAAGAGCTGGCACTCATGTATAAGGAAGTGCCAAGTTATGTGGAAATCACTCTGCAAAAGGAAGTAAGCCCAAAGCTTTGCGGAAAGCTTCAAACTTCTCCCTAGGTAGAACCTTCATGAAAAGGTCTGCAATGTTCTCCTGCGTGGGCACATATGCCAAGCTGATCTCCCTAGTAGAGAACCTCTCCTTGACATAATGATAATGCACCTCAATGTGCTTAGTGCGAGCATGGAACACAGGGTTCCTCGCAACTTCCAATGCGCTCTGACTATCAATGAAATGGTGATTGTAGAAGACTGACCAACACCCAAATCAGCCATAAGGTGTCTGAGCCACACACACTCAACAATTGTTGTGAAAGTTGCCCTATACTCAGCCTCACAACTAGAAGTGGCCATAGTAGGCTGCTTCTTGCTCAACCAAGATATGCATGAGCTACCAAGCATGAAGCAAAAACCACTAGTGGACACATGAGTGTCATAGCAACCAGCCCTATCAGAGTTAGAAAAAGCATGCAAATCTGGAGGTAGTGAGCCCCCTTGGGATAAAACAACCCAAGTAGTCGGGTACCACTCAAGTAGTGAAAGATGCGCTTAACTGCCTGCCAATACTTGACACCTAGGCAATGCATAAATCTGCTCATCTATGAGACAGCAAACTGAATATCTGGCCAAGTGATGCATAAGTAAATCACTATCCATAGGAGTGGCAATAGGTTTACAAACTTCAAGGCCAAAACACTGCAATAATGTGTCAATATATTTTGTTTGACACAAAGCCATTCCACCATCAACATGCATAAACTAAATGCCCAAATAATGATCCAAATGCCCCGAATCAAACATCTCAAACGAGGCATGCAAATCAACATTAAAATCAACAATATGCATGTCATGAGGACCAATGAGTAGCATGTCATCAACATACACCACAATGATCAGAAGCACATCATTAGCATGCTTAACATATAAGGTACTTTCAATTGGATTGTTATCAAAACCATGTGCAATCAAATAGGCATGTATCTTTGCAAACCAAGCACGTGGTGCTTGCTTTAAACCATATAATGCCTTCTTTAACCTGCACACTTGGTTTTCATGCCCTTTCTGCACAAAGCCATGGGGCTGGAAAACATACACTTCTTCATGCAAGTCACCATTCACAAATGTTGTTTTAATGTCCAACTGATGTACATTCCAACCATGATAAGCTGCAAGTGCACAAATGCTTCGAGCAGTAGTCATACGACATGTAGGTGCAAAAGGTCTCATTAAAGTCAATGCCTCTTTCCTACGCATAACCCTTTGCAACAAGCCTAGCCTTATACTTGTCAATTGTTCCATCACGCTTATGCTTAAGTTTGTATACCCACTTAGTGCCAATGGCCTTCTTGCTAGGAGGCAAGTCATATAAAGACCAGGTACCATTTTTCATGATAGCATCATATTCAGATTGCATGGCAACCATCCAATTTTTTGAATTTTATGCTTCATCAAACAAAACAGGCTCATTCTCATCACAGAAACTAGATGCAGCCATAACATAGCAATCTGATGCAAAAGAGGCACTATGAGAGCCTAAACGAGTACGATATGATAGACGTCCATCTAATTTGCTGTCCCACAAAGTCTGCACCAGCCATTTTGGCATAGTTTTTGCCTACTCAACATCAGCTCTCTCATCAACAAGTGCATCATGTAAATCTACATCAGAAATGGAATGATCTGCATCATCACATGAAACCTGCAAAGGTTGAGAAGTTGCCTCATTAGGACTAGCACTAGATTGTCCACATGTAAAAAGAGGCAGCAAAGTATCATACATGTCTTTGGAACTAACATATGTCTCCTTAGTACATAAAAACAATGGCTGAATAGAATCTTCCACAAAAATAACATCATGGCTAACCAGAATGAATTTAGCATGTGGATGATACAGATGATAGCCTTTACTTTCATAACTATACCCAATAAAAATACATTTTACTGATTTATCATCCAATTTTCTCCGATGTTGTTCAGGCACTAATGCATATTCCAAACAACCAAAAACACGCAGATGAGCAACAGATGGATTTCGATCATGCCAAGCCTCATATGGAGTGATAGACTGCAGCGCTTTAGTGGGACACCTGTTAAGTGCATATGTTGCACACATAACAGCCTCAAGCCAGAAACTATGTGGTAAAGCTTGGCTCTTGACCATACACCTCGCCATCTCCATGAGTGACGTGTTCTTTCGCTCAGCAACTCCATTTTGTTGAGGTATATATGGTACTGTACACTGGTGTTTTATCCCATGTTCAGCCAGAAATGCATTAAAGTTAGAAGACATATATTCCCCGCCTCCATCAGAATGGAGGGTGCCCATTTTACATGTTGACAGATTTTCAGCCAGAACCAAAAACTGTTTGAAGCACATAAACACTTCGGACTTTGCTTTCAATGGATATACCCATGCATGCCTGGAAAAGTCATTAATGAAAGTCACGAAGTAGAGATAATTTCCAAAAAAGGGTGTCTGCATAGGACCACAGACATCACTAGGTACAAGCTACAATTTCTAAGTAACCCGATTGAACCTTTTTTTGGAAAGGAAGAACGCTGCATTTTGCCCAAAATACAACCTTCACATACATGTTTACCAAGTGCCTCAAGTTTGGGTAAAGAGGACACCATTTCCGATTTTTGCAAGCGCAGCAAACTAGCAAAATTCAGATGACCAAAGCGTGCATGCCAAAGCTTTGCATCTAACATAGCTTGAGAATCATATACTACACATGCCAAATCATTTACAGATCTTTCATACTCTATGAGCTTATACAGCCCATGACATAAAATGCCAGAAGTAATAATGATGTCGCCATTTTACAAATCATGAACTGTACATCTATCATCAACAAATTTCACAACCAAGCAGATCTTGGCTAATGCAGAAACTGATAATAGGTTTTTCTTGATCCCTAGCACAAACAAAGCATCTGACAAAGTGAAAGAACTACCATCAGTGGTAGTCAAAATGATCTTACCAACTCCCATAACAGGATAGGAGGAGTTGTTGGTGCATGTAACAGTATTCCTTGTAGGGGTAGGCTTGAGTGAAGAGAAGAAACTACGCTGCGAGGTAATATGTTTGGTCTCACCACTATCAAAGTAACAAACATCTGAGTCTACTGCAGATATGCACTGCTTATGAGAAGATGGGTCAAAACTGCAAACAATAGTAAATGCCCATTCTTCTTCCTACACAAGATTAGCAGACTCTGTTTTCAGTGTAGAGGCCTCTGCAACAACCATTCCAACCTCCTTTTTCTTTGCCTCTTTTGCAGCCAATTTTGGACAGTTCTTTATGATATGATCATTCCCTTTACAATACTTGCAAAACAATTTCTTCTTTTCTGATTTCTTATCATCTTTATCTTCCTTCGAATGTGTAGCATTTGCAGATTTTTGCTTACTAGTAGAAGAGCTCCATTTTTCTTTGCCCTTCTGACTAGCCAAGAAAGCTTGATCTGCATCATGCATAATAGACCTGTTTTGCCTAGACTAATCTTCCTACAACAGAACAGAAACTAACTCCTCAAATGACAAGGCATTTGGATGGTCTTTCATCATCAACCGAAGAGTATTAGCAAAACTCTGATATGAATCAGGAAGACCATTCAGAACGGTTTTCACAAGTGAGATATCTGGTATAACCTCATCAACAGAAATCAATTGTTCTTTCAAATCCTTGATCTTTGTTAGAAAATTGTCCATAGAATCATCTTCATTCATATGCTCGCTCTCCAAATGTTTTTTGAGGTAAGCAACACGAGCCTCATTCCTAGCCTGGTACAATGTGGTAAGTGTATCCGAAGCATTCTTAGCTATTCTACAAGAGCGAATGTGAGGAATAATTGCATGTTTGATAGACAAAGCTATCAATGCATGTGCCTGGGCATCTCTGCCATCCCAAAAAATTTTCTCTGCAATAGGTGCAGCAGAAACTGCACCACGAATACACCTGCATCAGCTTCAGTACCCGCAGTTGTAACAGTCGCGGCTTCATCTAGGGCATCGTCGACACCCCTCCGGTTGCAGGTGCTAAAATTGGGCTCATCTATTTCTTGGCAACAAGCTATGATGGGAGAAGCAATAGCTTGCTTTGCTTTGTAATTCTTCCTATGAGCATTAGAGTCTCTCTCGTTCTAGACATACCATGATCTTTGTAATGGCAAATAACTCAAAAGAAAGTGGATCCCCATGGAAGGAACCATATGCTATCTTGTAAAAATGGGAACTCCTAGTGGTATGGATTTCTAAATTGAAGAGACTTCGTTCGTTCACAAGCCTTCACTCATATGTAATGAAGAAACGAGCTGGTAACACAAGAATTTTCCTCTTTCCATGAATGTGGAGACCGTTGTAGATATGGCCTTCTCGTAAAGGATTCCATTACAGTCCACGTCTCGAGGTTGAATTTGGCGCCAAAAAGACCAAGATCCATTTGGTGTACGTGGCGCTAGCTGATAGGATGTACATGAAACCACGAAATTCTGGCGGGAAACTGGAGCAAGGAGCATTTTTTTTTTCTTTTTCTTTTCTTCTTATTCTTTTTTATTCAAAGTCTGGGCGACCTTTTATACCTTGCGGCCTACGCATTTTGGCTGCTTTGCTTCTTCTTGTTCTACTCTCGGTGGCTTGCAGCCGCGCACAGCTCTCTCTCTCTCTCTCTCTCTCTCTCTCTCTCTCTCTCTCTCTCTCTCTCTCTCTCTCTCTCTGCGCGCAGAATGCCTCTTCCGACACCCTCCAAGCTTGTATCTAAACGCTTCAAGAAGCCACGGCCTGTCGACCGTCCCCCCGAGTGCTGGTCTCCTGCAGACTCTCAGAGTACACCCTCGCCATTGCTTCCGACGCTGTTGCCTCTCTCACCGTCGACTCCTCCGCAGCTGCCTCCTCTCCCGCCGTCGATCCGCGCACATCCAGCCACTGCCTCGATCGCAGCCCGCATACAGCCACCTCCAACACAGTCGCTCAGCTCCGCTCAGCCCGGCCAATGCCTACGCATTTGTTTTACATGCGACGACCCCGACGCCACTGATGACTCTTCCGACGAGTCCGACTCATCAATATCCGCCTCCGCTACATCCGAACAGCGCGTCCGGCGCAAGCGCCTCATTCGTGAAATATGGTTTCCGCACTCTGCTTCTCTCTCGTCCTCGTCCGTGTTTTCTCCTATTTCTTCCTCGCTTCCTCCGTCGGCCGATGGACTTAAAGGAAGCGGAAGTGGAAGTCTCAGCGTCCTCCGGAGTAGCACTGCCACCCGCCGTGGCAGGCCTCCACGGCTCTCTTCCAGAGATAGTGCGCAGGAAGCTCTCAGCCTTGAGAGTGCCCTCACAAGCTGCGGCGCTGCTCACATCGAAAGTGCCTCCTCAATGTCTTCTCCCCCGGCAAAATACGTATCTGCCTCCGTCCTTCCATCCACACCTGCGTTGCAATCAGAGTGCGAAGACTTTGACCATGAAGAGTTCATCCGCTTCCTAACTGACGTCGTGCCTGATCGGGGAGAGCCAGGTTGTGTATGGGATTGCGACCTGGACGGATCAGCGTCAAAACACGGGGGTAGATTAGACGACCTGATGGATCTCGAGCTGGACTCAGATGCCTTGTCATGGATCAACTCGATGCAGAGACTGCCGCAGCCGGCCGATCTGTGTGGCCTCTCCTAGGATGCGTTTTAGCAACCACTGGAAGTACCACTCATGCTATGCACATATTAAGCCTCGAGTGACTTGAGGCTGCAAAGGTCAAGGTCCTTTGGCCAAAGGAGATGCGTACAATGACCGAGTATGCAGTGTAACTTGCAAGGTGGTTGTCTTGATCATGTACAGTCTTCCTGTGTTCCTATATAGTATATAAAATATTGTAAAATAGTTTAATAGAATGAGACCCAGACCAGAAGAAGCCCTGGATGGACTCGTGCAGATGCAAATGCACGAGTGTACTAG